>MU182453.1:40885-55850 GCA_016904865.1 Pissodes strobi | reverse complement strand
GACGCGATTTCGGAAAAATGACATTTGCGCCCGCACTAAAAGCAGTACGGAAAATTTGAAATACTCATTTACTGTTTTAGGGCAAGCACCAACTTTTATCAAGAATAAAATTTTCTGAGAAACCAATAATAAAAAAGTTTCCCATATGTTGCATACTTTTTTGGACACACTGTATACAGCGTGTGTGCAATTTTAGTTAACATATGGAAAACTTTTTTGTTATCGATTTTAGCAAAAAAAAATTATTCTTCATAAAAAGTTTTGCTTACAAGAAAAAATTATACGCCTAGAAAGGAATCAGTTTTTATATACGGGGTAGCCAGTTCTTAATGTTGTTCTTGCTTGTTCTTAATCTGCTCGTTAGATCCCTCCTTGCTCTCGTCAACGGTCCGCTTACACTGGTTTCTAGTCGTGATGAATATATTTCGATTTATGGTAGGCGGCATTTTTAGCATTGACTGCTATTGATCCGTTTTTCTGAAACCATGGTTTACTGTTTGAGGTGCATTTTATAGAAGAGGGGATGAAAGCTTTCATACCAGCTAGGATAACTTGAGCTATCTCATCAGTAGATTCAGGGGTGCTTTGATTCCTAAAGCAGACATCTTTCCGAGAAAAATAAAGATAAAACTCGCGAAGATCACGCCATTTTGCAGATTTGTAGTGCCAAACCTTTCGGGGTACCTGTGGCTCGTGTGCTTTGATAGCAAGTTCGCAAGTTACAGAGATAAGATTGTGATCTGATGAGCCCAACGGAAGGTTGGTCAGTTACGGTGTAGAGTCAGGATTAGTTGATAAGAATAGATCCAGGAGGCTAGCAAAGTCTTTTTGACGCTCAAGGATCCTAGTAGGTTGAATGCTAGCTGAGTAAGTCCGTGACTTATATCAAAAGACTCGGCTTCTCGTCCTTCATCGTCGTTTTTGTTAGAGTGTTTCAACTAGTCGATGTTATGTACGTTGACAATTCTGCCGTTGGATAGTTGATCTGCAGAAAATCGATTTGATTGCCAAGATTTGACAAAAGCCGTTTATATTGGTGTTCGCTAGGTGCTCTATACACGCAACAAATGAATTTAGTTGCTCGATCTGTGAACCATATGACATCGAAGTCCTTAGGTTCGTATGTTTCTTCTCGTTGACAACATAAATCGTCTCGTATAAAAACAGCTATCCAGAGTTATGTCGAAATCGTGAGTAAAGTCATATCCGGGATTATTCAAGTGAACATGTGTAGTGCGTGATTTCACATTTGTCTCTGATAGAGCTAAAATATGAGGCTTATTTGATGTTAGGTGCTGGTGGACCGAGTTGATATTTGTGTTGTTGCCTCTTATGTTGCAGAAGTCCAATCGCAGTCTATTTTCTATCCTGCCTCCACCGGGAGATCCAAATGGGAGGATATTTTACCTCCGGAAAAAAAAGTAAATTATTTTAATGGTAATAAAAAATGTGTTTTTGTCTTCAGACAAGCGCTAGCATAAAAAAAGTAATTTATATGTGACTGATTTCCGCTGTTCTAAAGTGTACTAAATTTGTTTGGAAAATGTAAATAACGTATTTCTTCGAGAAAATATTAGGATTCATTGAACCAAACTTGCTCAAATATTTTCCCGCGGAAATGCGTTATTTACATTTTCCAATAAAATTTAGTAAGCTTTTGCTAGCCCTGTAGCCCTTAGTCGTATAAGGGTCAGAATAGTATATTATTTTATATGGAGGAAAAGTGATACTTTTCATGGCGCGCTCGTGTTTAACAGCCGAACGGAGTGAGGCTGGTAATAGAGAGCAAGCCATGAAAAGTAACTTTTCCTCCAAATAAAATATGCTGTTTTTTTCTTCAAATGTC
This sequence comes from Pissodes strobi, assembly GCA_016904865.1. Classification (NCBI taxonomy): domain Eukaryota; kingdom Metazoa; phylum Arthropoda; class Insecta; order Coleoptera; family Curculionidae; genus Pissodes; species Pissodes strobi. The sequence continues at coordinate 54,004 of MU182453.1, read as the reverse complement.
GACAAATTAATGCAAAAACATCCCTTTTTAATAGTAATAATATCTAATTATTATTAAAGATAAATGGGTCCGCAAGGCGGCTTAGACCACGGTCGTAGGTGGCCTTGCTTAGACCGGTGTCGGTGAATATAATGTAACATAAAGCTGTCAGTGGACACTGTCAACAATAATTATTTTTTTATGATGCGTCTCCGATTGCGTTTTAATTCCGTATTGATAAGCAGTTATTGAGTAAGTTCGATTAAATAATAACCAATTTGTTCCTAAATTAGTGATTTTTAGAAATGCAGTCACAAATTGAGTGATAAATACAAATTGTAGTTTAATAAATCTTGAGTTGTTGACGCTTATTTTGTTGTCTGTTTGTATTGTATCTATGTTGCTATGACAACACTTTTACCTCCGCCGGCGGAAAAGTGAAAAGTAAAGCTCCGGCGGAGGAAAAACGAAACTTCACGGCCGCCTACACAGTCGAGTAATGACGGATTTACGTACGTTTGAAGAAAAAAATATTTGTATATATCTAATTTCGGCTGAACGAAAGTTGACTCAAATGCCATTAATGAAATAGGGATAAAATATTTATTACCCTTTTTAATAGGATTTCTAATTAGTTTGGTTTACTACTATTTTCGACACTTATGAATTTATGCACCAAATAAATAAATCAGTAAAAATCTTAAATATAGTACTAGTATGTTTAAGGCACATCATGAATCTATAATTGTTATGCTACATTAATGCAAAATAATATAGTCTGGCAATGCTGTCTTTCAGTAAGGAGCCCGAATTTAAAATATGCTGTAAAAGCCCTTGCAATTACAACAAAGCAGCGCCTCTGGCGGTTCACGTATTTGCTTAAGAATTGTGCAATTTTTTAGGGCTAATATAATTCATTTTCCATTATCATATAACCTAACGGAAAATAAATTGATTCAGCTATCAGTATGTAAGTAACGTAGCAAACAGCTAGTAAATAAAACGAAACTGAATAGTTTTGAATAATTTTAAATATATGTTATATTAATGATTAACTTTTCAGGATTTTTTGACTCAAGTTTTAAAGAGGAAATCATCTAGCGCTTATAATTACATTCAGTGTTATAGGAGGCTGGTAAAAAATAAAGTAATGATAGCATGAATATTTTTTTCGGGTTACATTAGGTTTGTTCTAGCACGAAATTTCGGATGGCTTCAAACCGTCCGAAATTTCATGCTAGAACAAACCTATTATCAGCAGGAATACATGATAAAATATTTGTTAAAAATGTAAATGATGTTTATAATGTCTCTGGAGATGACCAGTATAAAGGTCAAGGTAATATCAAATTGACCTTGATTTGAAATAAGCATCGATATTTATTTTAGTTATCTAGTGATATTTCATTCCATCGAATATTATTTTTTTTATCCTAAATTAATAAAAAAGCATAACAAATAATTAGTTATAGTCCTAGAGTATTAGTGAAATTAAAAATAAATACATTGTTTTCCTCTTTAAACCGAACAATCCTTTACTAAAAATATAAATGACAAATAATATGTAGAACTGAAGAAATTTAGCACAGGTTGCAAATTAATTATGTATCAATAAATATAACTAAGACATTATACATGTCGAAGAAAAATCTGCATCATGAAATCTGGGTTTTGATATAAAAAATTAAGTTATTTTCCTCGATAAATAAATAATAGTTACTGGTTTACCAGCACCTTGGATTTAATATGACCTTCTAATTGCGAAATTTCTAAGTATTATTATATTGGAGATTGCTTGTGATCAAAATGCGTGATGGCGTGTTTTAGCATCAAAAATATCCCATCCAACCTTAAAACATTTTTAGAACGTGGCGTTGCCAAACTATGACTATTAAAACAATTATTTTAAATCATTTTAAGCGTGAAAAGCTTGACAAGTAACACCCTGTGTATCTTAATGAATATTGAATGCTCTTTTAAGGCCATAGCCGACTTTATTTTTTATTATTTACATAAGATAAATAATTATGAGACGCTGTGAAATTTTCCAAATGATATTGTTTCCAAAAATGTGTATTGTTTCCACTGATTTTGCTGGTTGTAACACCTTATATATTCTCTAAATTTTTTATTTTAAAATAAAGTAATTTTGATAAGACAGCTAACTATCTGCAACAGTCAGCAGTGATGTAATTATTTATTTATTTCAGAGATAACTTCTAATTTTGATACTCGTTACTTGTAAATTTTTAACCTTCTAAGTTTTCTGCCATAACTTTAAAATTTGCTAATAAAAGTCGTCATTTGTTAACAAATCCGAATATTATTACCTGGTTATTGAATCTATTATGTTTTCATTGCTTCAAATTCTAAAAATGATTATATTAAATTTAGTGTTGGTTATTATTAATCACTAAGTGGAGGTAGTCGATCATGATAATAACAGAAAAATGAAAAGTGTATAAAACTAAGTAGGATTCTTCTAATCTTTAAAATATACAGATAGTTACGAAGAAAAATAACTTAAAACCAAAGTTTCTATTTCTATGAAAAAAAAATACATTTTTCAACGAAACCATTCTACCAACTGAAAATGTCCCGGCAACCCGATTTGTCAGGCAACAGCGTGGTCGGATTGGGGGAGTACTAGCTTTGGGTATTGTGCTGAAAGCCAAAATTCATTGTTTTGCTTAGAATTTTAAATAGTTATTGTCTTGGTTATTTTATTTAAGGACAAAATCTGGCAACACCGCATATACAATAAAATATTTTGGGTTGATCTGTTCAGGCGGCTGTGCCCAAAGTAACGAAAATTAACCAAAGATATGGATTATTTCTTACATTAATTCGTGTTAGTTTCAGATGATTTGGCTTCCGAAGCGAGCGGAGGGCAATGCATGAAATGAAAGCGGTGTTCGTATTGTAGCTTTTGTGTACTATTTAAGAATGTCGAATATTTCACTTCGCCCATGGCCATCCGCTCGCTTCGCTCGCTCCCGGCGCGTAGCTAAACAAAACTAACCAAGGCATGCCCAAAAATCAAGAAAAAACTAAAAAATATTTGTATTCTCAACTGACAAAGTATTTTTTATTTGATTTTGTGCATGCCTTGGGTTACCTTGGGTTAGTTTTGCCTAGTTGCGCCACGAAGCGGGAGGAGGGCCATGCGCGAAGTGAAATATTTGCAGAATGATAAAAAATTACTAAATGAAATATGCACAAATCACATATATATTATTTACTTGACTTCATGCATTGCCCTTCCTCAATACGAAAATGTGGAAGTGTTGGCAACCCTGTCGGCGTCGGTTGCTAAAATTTCCTTATTTTCACGTTACACTAGGAAAAGTAGTAGTGGAAGTTCGCCGTTCTAGGTTAATTTACCCTCAAAACTCTAGCTTTTCGGGCATTTTTCGACTCAAATGTGGGGATCCTCCGATCTTTTTAGGCTATAAAACACTCCATTTCTAGTGAGAAAAAAAGAAAATATGCAAAATCGACACAACCTGTATGTCACCAGACCCCGCAATACCCTGTATATTTTTCGGAATATCCAAAAAGCTCTTCATCGCGATTTTGGGTTGGTGAGCTTATTTTTGAAATTTAATTTATAACCGTCAGAAATTCTGCAGCGAAATAACGATTATTTATTTTACTCTAGATAATTCAGTAATATTCCGATTTATATCGGACAAAATTCTGAAAGTTTTGAAAATTGGTAGGAATGTTAGGGTTAGGGATGACATATGAAATACTAAACTGAAAAGTTCCCACCTCTAAATAGTGTGCTTCATCTCCTAGGACGTCGTTTTTACCTCCTTTTTCAAGTTTTCTAGATTATCTCGAGAACGGTGCACTTTTTGATAAAAAAACTTATATAAAAAAATATTCCTCATAAAATTTTCTACAAAAAATGTTCCTATACATTTTTTCCTAAATAATGTGAGAAATAAGGCTTATACAGGGTTACTTCCAGTCACAGTAAATGCAATCTATTATATAATATAATATAAAGTCTGGCAGCAGCCCATGGTACAACTAAAAAGTTGTATCATGGCAACAGCAACAGCCCATGATACAAATAAAAAGTTGTATCATGGCAACAGCTCATGATACGAATAAAAAGTTGTAGGTATCATGGCAACAGCCGTCATTTACATTTGGCGCCCGCCCTAAAAGTAATGTATCATCGTAGTGACCTTGAGTCGTCACAGAGGGTGTAGTGGGAGAAAATAAAAATTATTATACTATCGAGTGTGAAATAGAGGTTATCGATTGATATTTCAACTTTTTTTGGGTAAGACCACTTTGGGCGCTTTGGATAATTAGCCATATATTTAACGAATTATATATCCCGCTCTGATATCGTCTGCGCTTTATTTAACAAACAATGAGATATTTTAGGGCAAATTGTTATAGAACCTTTTTTGTAGAGAGTTTTAGAAGGAACAACTTTGTATATAAGTACTTTTACCTATCATGCACTGTTTCGTAGATATTCCGAAACAATTGAAAATTGGGGTGGAAAAAATGTTGTAAGGGATGAAGCACATACTTTAGGGGTGGGAACTTTTTGGTTTACTAATATTTATGCTATCCTTAATATTTCTACCAATTTTTAAAACTTTCACAATTTTGTCCCATATATTACAACCTTCCATCGCTTGTCTTCCGATATGATTACATTGTAGTTTCTGAATCACCATACCCATCGATACGTTTTTAAAGCATAACATTTTTTATCTTCAACCCGAGCCTGCTATCGCACCTCGATGCTTACTCATTCTGTTTTCCGTATCCATCGAATACGTTGAAAAAACGTGCTCTGTGTTTGTGTTTGTAAAATAGAATGTCGAAAAGAAGGGAAAATATATTGTCAGTTCCTCGAGTAAGTGTTAATAAATTGTCTATATAGGACTAGGCCGGGGCCTAATATTTACGAACAAATATCTACGTACAATGATACAATGTACAGTTGATAAGTTGTATTGAGGTTTACGCTAAGCTCACTAATTACGACTAGACTATTTTAAATAATTAGAATAATTAAAAAACCTTGCATATAAGCCGAGGGCTTGTTAAATTCATATTCATGCAGGTTTTCAGTAAGGCACAATACGTTGCTCAACCGAGAGAAGTAGAGAATAAGGTACATAGACGAAGGCCTTGTAATATTTGCGTACGAATAGCACTCGATCAAAAAATTCGTCTTGCCGTGGGCATAGAAAAAGGAAACGTCCAAGCCGAGGGCTTTGCAATACAAAAAATTCTTATTATTATTATAAATTATTAATGGGTTAAGCCTAGGGTCGAGGACCTAACTATTCGACTTCCCCACAAAGAGTTGGTTAGATTGAGTTAGATAGTGCATAGGCCGAGGGCCTTATAATTCGCATACAAATAGCACTCAATCGACAAATTCTTGCCGAGGGCATAGAAAAATAATATGTTTAGGCCGAGGGCTTCGCAATACAAAACATTCTTAATATTATATTTATTATAAATTATTAATTGATTAAGCTTAGGGTCGAGGACCTAACTATTCGACTTCCCTACAAAGAGTTAGTTAGATTGAGTTTGATAGTGCATAGGCCGAGGGCCTTATAATTTGCACTCCATCGAAAAATTAGATTGAGTTAGATAGTGCATAGGCCTAGGGCCTTATAATTTGCATACAAATAGCACTCAATCGAAAAATTCTTGCCGAGGGCATAGGAAAAGGGTAGGTTTAGGCCGAGGGCTTCGCAATACAAAACATTCTAAATATTATTTTTATTATAAATTATTAATTGATTAAGTTTAGGGTCGAGGACCTAACTATTCGACTTCCCCACAAAGAATTGGTTAGATGGAGTTAGATAGTCCATAGGCCGAGGGCCTATAATTTGCATACAAATAGCACTCAATCGAAAAATACTTGCCGAGGGCAGAGGAAAAGAATAATATGTTTAGGCCGAGGGCTTCGCAATACAAAACATTCTTAATATTATTTGTATTAAAATTATTAATTGATTAAGCTTAGGGTCGAGGACCTAACTATTCGACTTCCCTACAAAGAGTTAGTTAGATTGAGTTAGATAGTGCATGGGTCGAGGGCCTGATAATTTGCATACAAATAGCACTTAATCGAAAAATTCTTGCCGAGGGCATAGAAAAAGGATAGGTCTAGGCCGAGGGCTTCGCAATAAAAAACATTCTTAATATTATTTTTATTATAAATTATTAATTGATTAAGCCTAGGGTCGAGGACCTACCTATTCGACTTCTCCACTAAAAGTTGGCTATTGACTTACTAAGAAGTGATCGTTTATTATGCCAACTCCAAACTTGTCACCGCCAAATGATAATCAGATACACTTGTGTGTATAATATTTCCCTTGTTTATGCAGCAATAATCAATTTCAATAGGGACAAAAAACAGTACATATTTCTAATATGGTCGTGGACCTATTAAATTAAAATTGCTATCATGGACTGACTCTTTATTGTCTGCAAAATAGCTGTATATTTTACAGGGTGTTAGTTGTTTTGATTAAAATATCACCCGCAGACTATTGTCTGAAAAATAGCTGTATACTTTACAGACTGTTAGCTGTTTTGACTAAAATATTACCGGCAGACTATTGTCTGTAACATAGCTGCATCCTTACAGGGTGTTATGGCAAAACATATTTGGCATTAAGGCCGTGGGCCATAATTTCTGAGGGATAGCCGTGGGCTATTCAGTAAATTCTATCATCACTTGAGCGACTAAAAGGCTATGAGCCAACAGTATATATTTTAATATGGTCGTGGACCTATTTAATTAAGATTGCAATCATGGACTCCTTATTTTCTGCAAAATATCTGCATACTTTACATGGTGTAAATTGTTTTGACTAAATTATCTCCTGAAGACTATTATCTGCAAAACAGCTGTATACTTTACAGGGTGTTAGTTATTTGACTAAATATCTCCCGCACATTATTTTGTGCAAATTTAATTATTTGCAAAGGTTCCTACAACACCAATTGGGGCATGGGCCAACAGCTGTAGGAGCAGTTAGCTAACAACACCAACCATTTGTCATGTTTGGCTGATGCACTTTACTGTTTTGGATTGTGCATAATGCTCCTAAATGATTTAAGATTTATTATAAATACAGAAAAAGTCAGTTAATACCATCATAAAAACAACTTACCTAGGATACTTAGGACTTAATTCAGAGGACCGTGTCCTCGACCGTTTCTTTACCTCTTAAGAAAATTAATTCAATCAAAGAGGCAATTTAAAAAATATGTTAACAAGACAGGCAATTCGACATTTTGCAAAAATTATTGGTGTTTTGGTAGCAGCGACTCCTGCCGTTCCTCGGAGTCGTCATCGTATCAAAAGACAAGAGCGCCCAAAACTGAAAGCCTTAATAGAAAAGTCGTACAATGACTGAATATTAATTTCAAAAGATACAAAGCAAATTATTAGCTGGTGGATAGACAATCTAGAATATACTGTAAATATGAAGCCTAGTACGTTTTCATTGGAATTTTGTTTTTTCTTCTTATACATCTGCGTCTTCGACAAGTCTAAGCATATTAATTACCTTGAAATTAAAGCTGCTTGTCATGGCTCGAAATTAAAGTTGCTTGTCATGGCTTACAATTATTTACTAAATCAAATGAAAATATTGGAGTCTTACTTAGAATCGATAATAAGACGGCAATATCCTGCATTAATCGTGGGGGAAGCGTAAAATATCGAAACTTAACCAATGTAACCTTTCAAATTTGAGGCTGGTGTGAACAAAACGTGTAACACTCTTTTCATCTTATATCGCTTTAAAAGAAAAAGGGAGCCGATAAGGCATCAAGACAAACTTCCGTTGAAACAGAACACGAACTAAACAAGCAGGTATGTCAGAAAATAATAAGCGGCTAGATTTATTTGCAACTTATTATAATGCAAAATGCTATAAATATATTTCCTGGTTTCCGGATCCAACCTCCACAGCAGTCGATGCATTTACAATTTCTTGGCATGATGAGTATTTTTACGCTTTTGCCTTGTTTTCTATAATATTTAATGCTTTAGATAAATCTATACAGGATGAATCCACCGGAATATTGGTAGTACCTGTGTGGCTATTACAACCCTGGTATACCTTGTTTCTTAGTTTATTAGTTGGGAAACCGTTGACTTTTAAATCGAGTAAAAATTGGTTACTCTCTATAGAGACTCTCATCTCTTATACAGGAAAATTTTCCTGGTGGCAAGGAAACTGTCTGAGAAGCATTTCTTCAAAGAAGCATTTCCGATCACGCCATCCCAATAATGTTTGCATCCATCTCAGAAGGAACTTGGAAACAGTACAATGTTGTGATTTTAAAATTGGTTTACTTGTTCTTGTGTTGATAAAACACCAGCTTTTGGTATTTTTACTTTATGTATTTATAATAATGCAACGATATATAAAATATATCTAACAACAACACTGTCAACGTTATCCTACTGTCTAAACTGCTGCTAACTTAATAGTAATAACATAGGCGTACCTATAAATATTTTTTGTTAAAACAAATTGTTAATTAATATTTAACATACAACGCTTGTGTTAATAAGTAGGTATTATAATTTCTGTAACAGCAAAATTTCGATGTCTTTACTTATATTTTAAACATTTATCTGGCCTTTTTAGTTCGCGAAGTAAACAAAGGAGCTTCTTAGGTCTTGATAAGTACCTATATATATTAATATATAATAAAAAGATTTTTGAAGGGAAGCTACAAGTTAAAGCCCCCTAAACCTAAATACGATTTTACATGGAACGTTGAACCTGTATTACTATATTTATCGACGCTTTACCCTTTACAATCTCTATCATCTGATAAACTAACAAAGAAAACGGTAACACTTATGGCACATCGGATCCAAACATTAAGCAAAATTACGATCGACAATAATGGAGACTACAGTCAAAATTGAAGATTTCGGAAAAAATTTAAACCTCAGCTCCCTATAAAAACCAGCCTATTTTCCGTATTTTTAAAAACCAGAATTACCTATTATGTGTCGCAAATTCTATAAAACAGTACATTAAAGTCACCGTGCACTTTCGTTCCAATTATACATCCCTACTCTTAACTCTCAAAAAACCACATCACCACGCAATAACTCAAACCTTGAGTAGGTGGATCAACTTAATTTAAAAACAGTGGTCTGGTATGAACGTTAACGTCTTTACCGGATATAGTGTAAGACACGCCAGCACGTGAGCAGCCTTTAAGTTTGACGTAAACATAAATGTCATTAAGAATATAGCAGGGTAGAGTCCTATAAATCTGACACTGCTTCAGATTCTATACTCGACCTCTAGGTACGCCCAGTGACATATTTGCCAATACAATTTTAAATTTGAGTATATCTTAGCCCTCATAGGTAGCCTTTTAAGTATTCCGTTGCCTAAGGTTCAATTTATAGTATTTGTTTTGCTCTGATTGTATGTCAATAATATATGTTAAATAAAATATATTTATTTAAGTGGTTAAGGAATTTATAGGACAGAATTTTCATTGATTTTTTTTTTCATACTTAAAAAAAGAGTTGAATTGAACGACTTTGCTGCCTTAATTGTGTTTTTTTGTGGTATTCTCAGGACTGGAGGTAGAATAATGCAAAATTGCACCATCTAGCTTTAAACAGCTACAATGTAATCATATCGGAAGACAAGCGATGGAAAATTGATAGATTAATCGAATACCTACTTACCTGTATGAAGATTAATCGTAATTTTCCGAGCTTGTCTTCCGATATGATTACAACCCTCCCAACCACATGCCCCTTAGACGGGCAATTTTTTGCTCTAAAACAGAATGAGTAAGCATCGAGGTGCGATAGCAGGCTCGGGTTGAAGATAAAAAAATTTATGCTTTAAAAACGTATCGATGGGTATGGTGATTCAGAAACTACAATGTAATCATATCGGAAGACAAGCTCGGAAAATTACGATTAATCTTCATACAGGTAAGTAGGTATTCGATTAATCTATCAATTTTAACTGTAATATTACTGAACTAAGAACTGATAATAGGAAAGTTGATATGTCAAGTATACTTTGACATTGTGAAACGCAGTTGTATTTCAAATACAGTGTATACGTCTTTACTTCTTACTTATTTTATAAAACATAGAAGACACTTATCTTGTTCAGGATGGGTCTAAGTGAGAGAGAATGAATTCAGATTCTTATGATGGTCAGTTATGGTGATCGCAAAAGAAATACAGTGGCAATTTGCGAGCTATATATAGCAATCCCAAATCGAGAACCATTCAACTGTGAGTAAAATAGCTCTAAAATATGAGCAGCATGGTAGTGTGAGAGACCAAAAGTTGACGACGAGATTAAGTTAGATGTCCTGTTAGCTTTGCAAGATAATCTTCATTGTGCTACTCGCCATGTAGCTGCCACGAAACTGTCGGAACAAAATTGGCATCATCAAAAATATCAGCCCTATAAAATAAATCTAATCCACGAACTATCTTTAGATGAATTTGATCGTCGGCGTCGCGTGGAATTTTTAGAATAGCTACTAACAATATGTGACCAGGATAGAATGTTTGTTGGAAACATTTTATTTTCAGATGTAGCAAATTTCATTTTAAATGGCGAAGTTAATACACAAAATTGCTAACATTGGGCGGAAAATAATCCTCACTGGATACAGTCAAATCATCAAAAAGTAAATACCTGGGCCGGAAAATTAAAAAGCAGGATTTTTGGAACTTTTTGAAGTGAAAACTTCTTTAGGCGCGCTCAGCACTTTTTTGTGGGGGTTGAATGAGACTGAGCCGTCACGTAACGCTCCTTCTACTGAACAAAATTGTGAATGCGCTTGTTATAATTATTACTGCCTTGCCCCGCTTGTTACTGTCTGGAATTAAATTTTTATGGTAGATGCGCCCCAGGGGGGCCACTTTAGACCATACGGGGGGGACTCTAATTTAAGGGGGGAAAAACCGTTTTTCGCCCGGATCTCTGCAACGAAGGCTCGGATCGGAATTCTGACAAACGATGACCCCGCTTGTTGAAGTTTTCACTTCTATCGTGTGGTCTTAAGCACACACAAATTTTTTTTATGGAAAATTAAACTGGGGACCGAAGTTTGGTTCCAGCAAGATGGCGCGCCCGCCTCAGTATTCTCGGCATGTGCGACTACTTAAATTTAAGTTTTAATACTCGCTGGATAGGCAGACGTGGGGTCATTTAGAGGCCGGCTCGATCCCCGTATATACCTCAAAACGTTGAAGAGCTCTTTGGATATCCCGAGAAATATACAAGGTATTGCATTTAAAAAACATATGATGACGTCATATCTAATAGATCTAGAAAAATGAGCGATACAAATAAAGCTATACATGTTTGAGCGTTTTTCCAAAAGATCATTTGGGGGCAGATATTTAAGGTGTTCCTTACTTTACTAACTCACTCTTTATTATGATTGGACGTTTTTTTAGTAGAGACTTTAGTTACCGAGGGAATACACAGGGTGTGTAAGGTAAGTAAATTTGTTCTAAACTTACCTATATCAAAATGTAGAGATAAAATTTAATGTAGATATATTTTATATTTATATTTATAGGGCGGGGGCGTCACTTCCCGTAATCAAACTGCTCTCACCAGTTTGGGTTGTGGAGGATTCATATTTACCTTACAAATGTTTGCCTTTTTCTCCACCTGTATGCACAATTCGTTAGAAAGTAGAGCCGCTTCGGCTCTCTGGCTTCAGGGTGTAAACAGCACAAATGCTAGTTTACTGACGCTAACGAAGCTGAAAACCCTAAAAGAAACTGGAAAACGGTCGACGTTTCGAGGAACAAATCTGCCCCCGTTGTCAAGAAACGAACAATTTTAAAAATTAAAATGGTGAGTAAATGCAAATAACAGTCAAAAGCTCGTGCAAAATTGTCAAGTTTTGAATTGGCTTTGCACCTTTGTCAATCAAGAACCTTTTACATTTCTTTCTCTATAATAAGAACTCAGATATCAAAGAAATGCATTGTAACGAAGTTACTATATTTTTTGGGGAATAGGATGCACTACGGATTAACTTTCTTATTTTACGTGCTATTGACATAATTCTTTTTCATAAAATATAATTTAAATATGCTAAATTCAATTCTATAAAATATTCCGTCGCGAAAAGCCGCGAATTCGGTTTTCACGTTTTCCGTAGTTCTCGTGCAGTACCAGTAGAGCGTCGCGATCTTCGTCGCACCACGTTGCGCGTGAGGTCCCCACCTATCGATCGGCCGGCCGATGACGCGATCGCGGCGATCCCCACTACGGGTCGAGCTAACAAAACCGGGCGGCATCGCGCTTAACAGGCAGTACCCTCCCGGGGTTCTCGGGGCATTCAGCCCGGGATCGAGGCAGTCAACAGTCGAGAGGCAGTCTAGCACCGAGCAAGCAGCATACCAGTGGGAGACAGCTCCAGACAGACCGGGAAAACCGACCGACCGAGCAGGTAAATATCCGTCGTACCGTATTCCTGGTTCGTGATCCTGCCTTGGCAAGTGGAGTAATCCCGGCCATCCCTATTGGCAAGTGGAGTAATCCCGGCCATCCCTGCTTGGCAATCCCGGGTGGCAAGTGGAGTAATCCCGGCCATCCTGTCTTGACAAGCGGGGCATCCCTGCTTGGCAATCCCGGGTGGCAAGTGGAGTAATCCCGGCCATCCTGTCTTGGCAAGCGGAGTAATTCCGGCCTACCGTAGAAATCCCGGCCATCCCTGCTTGGCAATCCCGGGTGGCAAGTGGAGTAATCCCGGCCATCCTGTCTCGGCAAGCGGGGCATCCCTGCTTGGCAATCCCGGGTGGCAAGTGGAGTAATCCCGGCCATCCTGTCTTGGCAGGCGGAGTAATCCCGGCTCCCCTATTGGCAAGCGGAGCAATCCCGGCCATCCTGGCTTGGCAGGTGGAGTAATCCCGGCTGAGTATCCTTCCAAACTAAGTCCATCCAGGATTCGCGTCCGAGTTAGGGAACCGTTCTGCTGAACCGACCGTGTCATAGGGCTGGAGCTATTGAGAACCGTATACCGAATCGCTACCGTTTACCGTATCTACTGCCATACTTACCGTAGGGCTTCCGTATCGCTACCGTTTACCGT
>MU182453.1:0-18552 GCA_016904865.1 Pissodes strobi | reverse complement strand
CTAAATGCTGCAGCGTTTATAAATAAAGGGTGTTTGTAGGGAAAACTCCATGAAAAAACCCTACTTATACTGTTCTTTTGAACAGGCGGTCAGAATATTTACAATATTTACAATATCTACAACATTGATTATTACGAAACAATTAAAAATATGTACAAAATTTGGGGACCTGACCATGATAATTCTATTCATGTAAAGAATAGTAACATGTGAAGTCTGTTCATGTAAGGAATAGTATCAGGACGCACTAGGCGAGTATCGCGGTTCCGGCTGCGGATCACGGATGCTTTAGTGGCTTGGAATCATATGCATGATAGCTATTGTGATTTCTTATCGTGCTAGTGCGCTAAGCACTCTCGCACTGTCTTGGTCCATGTGATGTTGAGTTATTGATTATGTGTCGACTTGGTTCCTGGGATGTCATTGGATATGTCTTCGTTGGTGTTGGATCCTTGGTGCCGGTTAGTGAAAGAGCGAGTGTTGTTTGTTTTGCGATTTTGAGCAGACAAGAGAATAGCTGTAGACACCTAGGCGAGGCTGATCGCTTTGGATTATGCAGATCTCTCCGCAAGTCCAAAACGATCACCCCAGGAAAGAACTGCACGTGATACGCAGGGTGTTACCCCCTGACTCTACTTCTACGCATGGAGCCCATACGGCGAGCTACCCCGTGCAGTCCCTTAATGCCTGTACACCCCCGTTTTTAGGCGGGAACCCGGTCTAGGGCATCAGCGATGCTCTCGTCCCCAGCTGTTATTGAATCATTCTAGTTTTGTTAGTGATTTATGTGATTTAGGATTTTTGAGAAATTTTTAAAAATTTTGATTTAAAATTTTGAGAAATTTTTAGAATTTGAGATTTTGATTTTTCGAAAAAGAACGAACCTTTTTGAAATTTTGAAAATTTTGAGAGTTTTTGCAGCCTTGGATTCAATTCTACGTTTAATTTACATTATTGGTATTTACATACATATTTACATGAAAGCTAAGATTACACTCACTAATTTATCGGACAGATTTTTCTAGATGCTCTTATTTTATGACTTCAACATCATATAGGCATCATACCTTATCTTGGGATTTTAAATGGAAATGGCATATTAATCACCAATAGGATAAAAGCACTTATTTTCATTTTTGTCAATTAACAGATATTGTAAAGCCAACAAATTGTTAAATGTTTATAAAGCATTAATTTAACGAATACATACATTTTTATCATATATTTTTGTTGTGTTGGACCTAGACGTTATTGCAATATCTAAGAGGTAAGTAATATGTTCTAATATATATGTCTGGTCTCTCATGACCACTTGTCAGTGTGTATGACCTTGCGCCTATATATTTTACATTTTCTTTTCTATTACTTTTTACTTTGTTCTAATTATTTATTTCAGAAGCCTAATGTGGTTAGCTATAAATACGTAAAAAAACTGAGGGTCTGAAGACGGTATGTTTCCTGCAATGAATACAGTTTGAAGTGGAATAACGTTCATCGGAGATGCAAAAGATCGTTATAACGTTGCAAGAAATACTTTAGGGCGAAGAACTGGACACAAAATAAGGTTATATAAAGAAGAATTCTGGAAAAGTATTGAAGATTTTTTGGAATTCATTACTTTGTCGGTTAGCATTTGAGTTTTTAGTTGCAAAAATTAATCTCTTAACAATTTTAAACGGAAGCCGAAAATGGCGACAAAAATATGGTTCCATTATTTACTTCTTCAGTGAATTAGTATAGCTCTCCTCAAAAGCTAAAAGTAATTTCATAAGCAAGTGCGACCAACCTCAATACAAAATCTGTATCGATTCGTTTATAATCTATAATCTTCTCGGATCAAGTACGGAATATCGAAGAGACAGGAGTAATAATGGTGCAGAAATGTTCTCAAGTTGAATAAGGCAAACAAGTGTGCTATTTATTTTCTTTGGTCGAACGAGGAAATATTTTAAAAACCGTTGAGATATTTACCTGATCAGGATAGACACACAGCCAAATAATATCTTTCAATGATATTGGATTTTTTTTTAACCTTTTATGACATACCATGGCGCTTCTTTCAATAGGTGAATGAAAAACCATATTGAAAGTACTTTTGGCATACAAAAAGATGCAGCTGCCGGAAACAATGCCTTTGGAGAATTAGTTTCTGTTAACAGTCAAGCGATTTAGAACTATCGAGCTCTTAACCTAGATATTTCCAGGATTACGAATTTGCTACAAGTAAAACAACAGGGAAGAAACGGAAATATTTCATCTTATGAAAAAGCCGAAGTGGAACGTCTACTCCTAGTAACCCATGTAATACACAAAAATCTAAAGAAAAGTTAATTTATTAGATATGTCTCATGCCAGTGGCCAGAAACAAAAAAATTTGGTGTGTGCTTAAGACCGCACGACGGAAGTGAAAACTTCAATAATCAATCAATCGTTTGTCAGAATTTCGATCCGAGCCTTCGTTGCAGAGATACGGGCAAAAAACAGTTTCCCCTCCAAAATTCCCCCTTAAATTAGAGCCCCGGTCCCCCCGTATGGCCTAAGGTGGCCCCCACCTGGGGCGCACCTACCATAAAAATTTCGACCCCGTACCTCTTTCCGTTCTCCCAAAATTAATTATTTAAGTTTTTCCTTCTCCCCCCTCTTCTGGCCTAACGGGGGGAGGTACGGAGTCCCGTTTTCGTCCAGGATCTTCTTTTTTACCCCGGCTACATCCCCTGAAAATTTCGGCCCTCTACCTATACGGGAACATGCCAGTATAAGGAGCGTTACGTTACATATCCGAGCATGACGCGGGATGCGTGACGCGTGACGGCTCGGTCTCATTCAACCCCCACAAAATAAAATTGCAAAACGCG
Organism: Pissodes strobi; assembly: GCA_016904865.1. Taxonomy (NCBI): domain Eukaryota; kingdom Metazoa; phylum Arthropoda; class Insecta; order Coleoptera; family Curculionidae; genus Pissodes; species Pissodes strobi. Next base: position 15,697 of record MU182453.1, on the reverse strand, counting down.
CCTAAAGAAGTTTTCACTTCAAAAATAGAAATAAATGCTTGTCCCTTTCATCAACGATTCTTATAGACTATAGGTAGAAAATCCTGAGATTTTCAAAGAAATGTAGGGAGTAGTAAAAAGAAAAGAGCAAAAGGAAGTTTATTTAAAGAGAGATTCATAAAAGTGTAGTTTTATGTACTGTCGGTAAAAGTGCATATGCAGCATATAAAAAAGTCCGATATGGGCACATGAAATCTGTGTCACCTTGGATGCACTTTATTTTAGTTGCATCTTACGAGAAGAAGAAGAAATAAATGCAATCCTTTGTATTAAGTACAAACATATATGTTATGTTATTTTTGCAATTCTCGTTGCAGAATATTTTTATTTTGCCATAATGAAGTATTTATTTTTAAGAGTTTGCGTTTCAGTGTGTTTATCTTGCGCGTAATTGATTCGAAAATTCCTTCTCATTTTTACAAAACCATTGACAGAATGATGACCCTTTGCAGTCGGAAATAATATGATAATTCCTTCCTTTAAACCTAGCCTCCTGGTACTTTCTCGGAGATTCATGTTTACAGCAGAATTTTATTTTTTATTTGTAGGTTCTAACATAACTCTCTAGTCTAGACTTGCCGCTTTCCCTTAAACCTATGCTTTTTGAAGTGAAACTTCTTGAGGCGTACTCTATCTGGAGAGTAACCTGGTGAATGTGTTACGAAAACTTTATAAAACATGGGATATGGCGAGATGAACGTTATAAAATATGTAACACGAATGTGTGACACAGCGAGGCGAAAGTTACAAAATATGTGATACGGCGAGGCCATCGAAACTAGAGAGGCCCTTTCACAATTTCAATCAGCCATGGGATAACTATCTTTCATTTTTGTCTCTTCCACGTCATCCGCGCCAAATTTACATTTTTTTAAAGGAATCGATCGGGGTAGTATGTTCTACCATTCGTGTCAGCGAATTTGCACAAAATAAAAATAGTATATTATTATTTAACAAATAACATGTGTTAAAATATGAGGAGAGAGGGTTAAGCGTCGTATATCTAATACATTGCGCAGGCCTGCAGGCTATTCTTAACAACACCTCTAGAAAAGTACTAAGTGCTCATAACATTTTAGATCGTGGCGTATTGCATGTGCTCCTTTGGAATTTGGAGCGAAGATGTAGGAGGGGGCTTGCGGGTGGAAGGGTTATCGCGATCGAGGCGCGGTGAAAGCAGTTTGATTACAAGCAGTGGGTAGTTTGAACCACGTGTTGAACATTTTCTCCTCTTGGCAGAATTGAACTAATGTATTGCCTCTTTCGTTTCTTATTTCTAGTCCATGCTCCCCGACAGTGTCATCGTATCTTCCCATTCCTAGTTACCACGGGATGTGGCGAATCAAATTCCATCATCCTCCTCCAGGTTGGAGAACACCGAAGTAGAAAGTCTGGAGCTGATCAATGACAGTATGTGACCAGCGGTGCTGCATTATATTAGCAGGCTCTTCTTCTTCGAGTGCCTCCTCCTATCAAAGATCGGCAACAATTTTGGCGAATTCTTCTATGTCTTGGGCTCTTTTCAGCAAAGTGTTTGAACCTAAGCCTATCCAATCTCGTATGTTCTTAAGCCAGGAGCACTACCTGCGTCCTGGTCCACGTCTACCTTCGATCTTACCCTCTATCATGAGCTGTAGAAATTCATATCTATTGTGTCTCATTATATGACCGAGATATGCAGTTTTCCGCTTTTTTATGATTTCGATGAGCTCACGTTCTCTGCCCATTCGATGCAAAACTTCTAAATTGGTAGTGTGAGCAGTACAACAGTCAGTCAACATTCGCTGATACACCCACATTTCGAATGCCTCGAGCATGTTTAGACCGCTAACTTTTAGCGTCCACGCTTCAACCCCATACAGAAGCGTGGAATATATGTAGCACTTCACAAAATTGTATCTAATTTATATATCGAGTGACCTATCGCTTAACAGGCTTCGGATTTTTATGAAGTTTGCCCTAGCCATTTCCTTCCAAATCAGGATTCAGATCTTCGCGTTGGTTATCTGTGTCCCGTATACGTTTACATGTACTGGTTGATTTCGCCAATATCTTTGTTTTTGTGGTGTTGATTTTTAAGCCTAATAGATCTCCTTCGGCTGGTATCTTGTTAAGTAGCCGCTGCAAGCCCTCAGGACTGTCCGCAATTATAACTGTGTCGTCGGACTCGTCGGCATATCTTAGATTGTTTATCAAGGTTCCATTCCCTTTTATGCCATCTTCTGCGCCTTCAAGTGCGTTTTGGAATACAATTTCGGAGTACATGTTAAAAAGCATAGGGCTCAGTACACAACCCTGTTTGACTCCACGTGTAATTGGTACATTTTGTTTGGGTGTTTTCAAGCTGCACTGTCGCTACCTGGTGTTCATAGAGGTACTGACTGATTTTTAGATCTTGGGAATCTAAACCTTTACTTTCTAGTATGTTCAGCAGCGTGCCATGTTTGACACAAACAAATGCTTTAGCATAATCTATGAAACATAGATATACTTCTTTCCGCTGATCTCGACACTTCTGTAGCAGGACCGATAGCGCAAACAAAGGCTCTCTAGGTCCCAATCCCTCTCGAAAGCCTATCTGCAGTTCACTCAGATCCTGCTCGCATTTCCTATGTATTCGATAATGTAGAACCTTTAGAAACAACTTTAATATCTGCCTCATTAAGCTAATTAGTCGAAGCTCATCACATCTTTTTGCACCTGGTTTTTTAGGAATATGGACAAATGTAGATTTTAGCCAGTCTTGAGATATATATCCATTGTTATAGATGGTATTAAATAGTTTGGTCAGGATTTTTAAGTTTTCTTCATTTATAAGTTTCAGGAATTCTGGACAAATGTTGTCTGGTCCAGCTGCTATACCGTTTTTTATTCCCTTCAAAGCCTTCGATTTTTCTGCAGTCATTATATTTGGTCCCATTTCTATTTGACGTTGGTTACGAAAAGGGGGACCTTTGTCGTCGAAAAGATCAGAAATATAATTTGTCCACACTTCTTGCAGTTCTTGTGTGTCTAAGACTGTCTTGTCTTGATTTACTATTTTTGTATACGTTGGGGATTTACGGTTTCCTGTAATTTCCTTAACTCTTTTGTGGATATTAAATAGATCATGTTTTTGGTATATCTCCTCTATTTCCTTACTTCTCTCCATCATCCATGCTTCTTTGGCATTTTTAATTTTAGTCCTGACAAGTGCTTAAGTTTCTTTATATTTTTCTTTTTGCGTGTTTTTGAATTTCCGCCGTTGGTCCATTAAATCTAATATCCCTTGAGTCATGCATTCGTTATGCCGTATCTTGTTGTTTACAGTTGTTATATATTCTTGCGTGTCTAAAATGGCATTTTTAAGCTGACTCCAAGTGTGCTCTATATTTCCCTCAATTGTATATTCAGGCTTTATGATTTTTTTGGGCTTTGCTCAGTTGTTCATTGAGTTTTTCAGAGATGATTTGATTCTTCGCCTCGTCTTTTAGGGCTGCCGTATTGGGTCTTCTTATGACTTTCTTTTTAAGTTTTTTTTTTCAATCGAATTTGCATTTGGGCTACTACGGGATTGTGATCTGACTCCACATCTGCACCAGGGTAAGTTTTCACACTGCCGATGCCATTTCTGTACCTTTATGGTACTAGGTTATAGTCAGTTTGGTTTCTAATTGGATGGTCTGGTGTGTCTTGGGGAGATCTCCATGTATAGAGGCGTCTTGTGGGTAGTTTGAACCACGTGTTGGAGATGAACATTTTCTCCTCTTGGCAGAATTGAACTAATGTATTGCCTCTTTCGTTTCTTATTCCTAGTCCATGCTCCCCGACACTGTCATCGTATCTTCCCTTGCCTACTTTTGCGTTAAAGTCTCCTACGATGAGGGTGGTTTCATCCTTTCTGGTTTGGGACAGCAGTTGTTTTATTTCCACGTAGAAAGATGTATTCTCTGATTCTGGTTTATCAGCTGTTGGAGCATATGCTTGAATGATATTTAAATTCTTCGGTGTTGCCTTGAGTTGTATCATCATTACCCTGTCAGAAAGTGGTACGAAATTAAGGACCTTGCAAGCCGTTCCAGGATCTAGCATAATCCCGACGCTACGCCATTATAATGTTTGGGATCATCATTTCCAGAATAGTAAAAAGTATAATTGTTCACTTAAACTTTCCCGCTGTTGTGCCATCTTGTTTCACTTATTCCCATGATATTTATTTCCAGCCTGCACATTTCTTGATTTATGTTGTGCATCTTTCCCGACATGTACATGCTTTTGACATTCCAATTTTGCCAATTTTTATTGGCTTTCTACAATTTATTTGTGTTATTTTTGTGTTTGTCCTCGTGGGGATTCTTAGCACCCCTTGACCATTTAAGGTCTGCCACGGACTAGAGGCCATTGCTTTGTTCCTTACTGCCATAATTGTTTTTCTTGAGAAAAATATAGTGCGGTAGTTTCTCCTTGCCTTCCGCACCTCTGTACAAACGCCATTCTGTGGATTCCACTCCGCCGTTTGCTGTCTGGTTCATGACCGTAAAAGTTTCTCAAACTCTCGTCCATGATCAGTTTTGTGCAGCCAGCTGCCGCTGCACAATTTTTTCCCCATATCTGGTTACCCTTACTTAGTTTAGCCTGCAGGTCGATGCAGTTACCGGGGTATGGCACGTGGAGCCATAAGTAAGAGCTGATTGCCTTGTGAGGACCAGTTGTCCGAACCCACCACCAGTCAATGAGTCTTGGTGCGAGCGATTCAAACAAAAGGTACTAACTCTACAACGCAGCCCATACAACCCAGGAACGCCAAATTGATGAGAGCAGTTTGATACAAGGAATGACGCACTCGCAATTCCTAGTTACCACGGGATGTGGCCAATCAAATCCCATCATTCTCCCCCAGGCTGGAGAACATCGAAGTACAGGGTGGGCAAATAAGCGAGGTAAGCGGCTGTATCTCAGAAACCACTAATCGTAGAGACTTGCGGTAAAAAATTATATAACCAAAGTGACCAAAAGAAAACACTGGAAATAATTTTTAAGTTCATACCTTTACCGCTATGGTCGAGTAGAAAAGTGCATTTTACTCAAAAATGTTTTATTATAAGTTGATAAAAGAATACCACCACTGTAATCCTCGTGAAATTCTGCATCTTTTTGGTTCATAACTTTTGATTGTAGGGCACTAAATAAGGGCGAGGGGGAAGGGAGAAGTCTGACTGACTGAAATGCTTATTCGTTTGACTCAATATATTGGAGCAAACTAGGTTTCGTTTGAGAGAGGAAACCTTGTTTATTAAGAACAAAATATACCCATGACAAATTAGCTTTTGCTGCTCCCGCTAAGGGGTGCCAATTCAAACGTTCATAGTTTTTTCATTTTTCTCGGAAATTTCAAATATAATGATATAATTTTTTCAACAGAAACAGAAAGTAGATCAAATTTGCACGAAATAAGCTCTAAACCGCATATCGATAACTTCACACGTTCACAAGTTATTGCCAGGAGATAATTTTTTAACAATGTATGCATTGAAAAAGCAAATTAATTTTCGGTCAAGCATGGTTATTTATGGTCAAGCATGTCATGAATAAAGCAAAAAATGTTTTATTAACAAAAATAATCAAAACAACCGTGAAAATAACATTAATGATACTATAATAATAACATAATAGGGAATAAGTGTAAATTGTGACTTAGGACTGCTCCAACATTTTAAGAAATTTGGGGCAACAATTGAACGAAGCTTATCTCAGGTATCCAGTTTTACTACACAAAAACCTCTCTTCCACCTTTGACGGACGAACGCGGCGTCACGGCAACTACAGCTTAAAAAAAAAGTAAAAAAAAACCGATACATTAACGAAGTAGGCCATATACCTATAGTTTGCCAAATGAAAGAACCTGGACTGAAAGAATGCGGGCAAAAAATGTCCTCGCATATTTAGATGGTGCCACATTTTTTTCCCAATAATCCTAATTTATTTTCTGTCTAGTTTCCTATAGTGAATTTACAAATTTATATTTCCTACTTGAATACTTAATTTTGTTATTTTCCTTAATGCTAGTGTCTTCTATTATTTACTATTTTATTTACACAGGGAAATACGGAATACGGAATAAGTATACTATAATATTTATAATGTTTATATCTTATTCGCCTTCAAGCTATTTAAAATACGCGACAATAGGCAACAGTGCGACGTTTACTTGATTTTTAGCGGGGAGGCAGATTCGTGATTGGTCGCAGGATATATTAAATACACTTTGACCCTAGACCAACACCTATTTTTTTTACATATTTCAAAATTTCGGCAGCGACTTGCTTTAGCCATTGGCGTGGAAATTGCCGATGTCAAACTGTGTGGTGATTTATATTATTTGGTTTGTAGGGTCTGGTGATATATAGGTTTTGTCGATTTTGCAACTTCTCTTTTTTCACTACAAAGGGGGTGTCCTATATAGCAGTTTAAGCCAAAAAATTCGGAAGATCCGCTACATTTGAACCGAAAAAATGCCCTCATAGTTCGAGTTTTGACACAAATTTTCAGCACCACTTCACAAAAGCACTAGAAATATAGACAAAACACATCACACATCTGAAAATCAATTGTCGGGTGAAAATATTAACTAGGATACATCTGCGTCGAACGAGAGACCTCCGTTTTGTTCCGGTCCTAATTTAAAGCGACTCATAGCCATAGCCCCATTAAACAAAATTAAATTTTACTTGTAAATATCCATCCTTCTTTTGACTGTCAACTGTCACAATAGCCAAAACAAAGATTTTTAAGAAGGCACACTGTTGCCAGACGTTTACTGTAGTTTCGTTAGCAAAATTCATTAGAAAAATGGTGCGCTATAAGCGCAGCTTATTCACTACCAGCTAGTCATCTTGCGGCGGCATCCTTTGATTTGGGAAAGTCAATAACCAAGTTTTGCAAATTTTAGAAGAGGGTCATGACTTAATATTGTTTTAAACGCCTGGGCATCTGAATAATACTTTTGACAGTTGGGGGACGTTTAATTTAAAATATGCTTTTTGTACTACCGTGCGTAAAGTACTCACTTTACGCACTCTCTAAGATTCGTAAAATAGGCTTGCAGTACGTAAAATAAGTTATTTTACGCACTAGTGCGTAAAGTAGTTTAATAATATTTTTGTTTTTTCATATATTTTTCGGTAGTAGAAAAAAATTTGTATGCTACTCATGTGTAAAGTACCCCTTTTTTATTCAATTTCAATTAAATTTATATCAATATTCCCATTCATAACAAAAGGTTCACTTTACACACTTGTTGCATAAATAACTATTTTATCGTTTAAAATCCGTTTAAAAACGATTTTAAAACGCACAATTGTATAAAAATCCGAAATTTCCGAACCTCTCAGGGCGATAGCCGAGGCTTCGGACGAATTTTTCATGTATTTTGAAGCGAAAATTCATTTTAAATTCAACTGTGGAACTCAAACGCTCAGGGCGCAGTGCCCGACATTCCAACTTTCCGATTTCGATAGAGTTGACTAGCTGGTAGTGAATAAGCTGTGCTATAAGTGTCTCTACTCTTTTATTTATTTAGGTGAATGATTTTTTTATGGCAGTAGCACATCCTATATTTCTCGACGAGCGGTGTGTGTGCGAAGATGTTGATTGACACGGTTCTTGAATAGTTAGTTTGGGAGCATATTCGCATGTAACAGGCAAGATGTCCATTCGGCAATGCCGATCGTTTCTTCAGATGTGACGTACACGATAGCATTTAGTCAGATGTCGTGACCGTTACATAGAATCAACAAATAAGTCTTCAATTATTTTAACACTTCATGCATGGCCCTCCGCTCGCTTCGCTCGCTACGGGGGCTCAATCAACAGAAACTAACCAAGTGCTAATCAAAACTAACCCAAAATAAAAAAAATAAAATAAAAATTTTGGGTTAGTTTTTGTTAGCACCTGGTTAGTTTCCATTTGTTGAGCCCCCGTATAGAGAGCGAAGCGGGCGGAGGGCCATGCATGAAGTGTTTAAATAATTCAAGACTTATTTGTTGATTCTATGTAACAGTCACAACATCCGACTAAATGCTATTTAGTCATAGTCGAATGAACATCTTGCTTGTTACATCCGAATATACATCCTGGGAGTGAGTTCCACAGTGATGCAGTGCGCCAGACAAAGAAGTTCTTGTAAAGCGATGTTCTAGGTATTTCCAGTTGTACGACGAACCGGTGCGCTCTTGCCGTCTATCGTGACTGTCTGACAGGCATTGTCAGGGGCGGGATAAGGCGGGCCAAATCCTGGGAACATCTGCCCTAAAAGTATCTGTAAAACAGGGATTTCTCGGTCACATGTTTGCGGTGTTTCAGACTATCCAGATTCCGGGTCAACTCCGGGTCACCGACGAGACGCAAATCTCTCTTCCGAACGGAATCCAGTAGCTTTAGGGCGTGCTCTGGCGTGGCACCCCAGATGTGTGAGCAATATTCTAAGCAGCGGTCTTATTTGCGCTTTGTGAAGCAAGAGCAACTGCTGCGGTGTATACATTTTTTGTTGCGAAATAGCGTACCAAGCTTCTGGGAGGCTGATTTTGCGACGTTAGCAACGTGGTCATGTCAGGACATATTGCTGTTGACCGAGACCCCCAGTAGTCCGATTGAATGAAGATGAAGGGATGGTCGATCATGCCATAATGATATCATTGCCCGCCGTATGGTAAACGTGGCTGCTTGGATGATTGTTCAATGTGCATTTGCATTCATTCATCGGAATAAAAGAGACACTCATTCGATTACATTATTCCTTTGTATGTATATATTCGTCAAATATTTCACTTCATACATGGCCCTCCGCTCGCTCCGCGAGCGTAACCAAACAAACCTAACCCAAACTAACCCAAGACATTCCCAAATGAGGAAACACAAACTAAAAAATATTCGCATTTTCGACTGACAAATTTAATTTTTTTTTTATTTCGGGCATGCCTTGGGTTAGTTTTGTTTGGTTGCGCCCCCGAAGCGAGCGGAGGGTCATGCGTGAAGTGGAATATTAAATATACTTAAATAGTAAACAACACTGTTATTCCCCATAAGAAAATGTGCAACTTTTGGAAACACTGTGCCAGGCCCCCGGTGTTGTTTACTAAAATTTCATTATTTTCACGTTACAATTTCAATATTTTCACGTTACACCTGGGAAAGTCGTAGTGGAAGTTTGCCCTTCTAGGGCAATTTAGGCTCAAAACGCGGATATTTTTTCGGCTCAAATGTGGTGAATCCTCCGATTTTTTTGGCTTAAGCTACTCTATAGGACACCCCTTTTCTAGCGAAAAAAAAGAAAATTTGCAAAATCGACACAACCTATATATCATCAGACCCTTAATTTGATGATATCTTTGAAGATTTTTAACATTTCTTATATTTTTCTTGCATTTGGTGATTATTATACGCGGTTAACAAATTTTTATATATTTCGGATAACTCTCTTAACTGAACTCTCTAAATTAAAATTTTTATTACAAAACAATTCCGAACGTTCTATAAAGAGCGGTTTGGAACATACTTGCTTCAATATTGCCTAACTTTTAATACAAAAATTGAACGCTAGAGAATTTATATGAATTAGCTACGATAAACCGTTTTTTTTTCAAATTAAGCGACGTCATCAATGACGTAAATACAAAACCTTCGGGAAAGTAACTCTACTTATTACTACAACATACAACATATTTATGTAATACATACAACAAATAATATCATAGAACACTATCCTTATTATAAAAATGATATATTATTATATGACATATTTTGTACTATAAGACTGTAATATAAAAAAAAAAAACTGTAATTAATTTTAGCGTCTTAAACTAATCAATATTATCAATAATAATATGGTCAGAATAACCTCGTGCGCCTATGGGAAGGCAAGATTTTTTACGTGCTAGTCCTCTACCCCCTTCAGTCGTTGTTAAGGTTCACTCGCTTGGCGCACTATACCTATACATGCATACATATTTTTTAAACTAAACATATTTAATTTGGGACCTATTTCTTTAAAAGTTTAATGTATTTTCATGGCTTGTGTTCTATAATATATATAGTTTTTATACCTAAACACTCACTTAAATAGGTACTACGTTAGGCTCGATGTTAGGTATATGAAATTTCAAACTGCATAACATGCATACCTACATTATACCTACTAAACCTATTTTATCGAGTTTTTTTTTTAAATTATTATACCTAATAATAATTAAGAGAAGGTGTGGGATAGTGCAGTATATGCATTTATATTTAATAACATAAAAAAAATATACATAAATGCATATCCTGAATTTTGGCGCAGGTGTGGGGGTGGGGGAGTTGGGAAGGAGCCTGCATTTTACATACACCTAGTATTAAATCAAACCTCAAATATAACTTTTGGGATTTGTCAAGAAGTCTGTCATATAGCGTAAGAAAATTAAAACCCATATTGATGGTTTTCATAAATTTAATATTAGTGGCTGTATCCCCTTATATGATTAAAATTACACGGTCTACATGGACGACGTCACACGAAAAGCACTAAGGCCTTATTATGGAGAGGAAATTGCTATTCTCCGTTTCTCTTTTGTGCGGAAGAAGCTCCACTTCTGTTGTGTGATCCAGAAGCACACTCACTTTGTTTATTTATATTGAATGATCTATACACCAATTAAAACATATTTCCCAAGGGACTCTTCTATCCCAAGCTTCTGGCTCTACTATATGACTTAAGCAGCATTATCATGTCTTTTTTTTATTAAATGTGTACCTAATTTTGAAAAATTTGTTAAAAAAATTCGTGAATATGAAATTTAACATTACTTACGTCAAGTTATGGATAATAAATAAAAATATATTTTTATTTTTTCATCAGTCTCTATTAGTGGTGAAGCAAGATTACTTCACAAACAATGATTTCTACTAAAAACTTGAATTCCTAAAGCTCAAATTATATTTTAAGGTCATGAAAATTAGAACAAAAATAAGAGAAAACTAAAAAAGAACTTGTTAAAAATTGGAATAAATTGGTAAGAAAATTTCATAGACAACAATTCTGCCGTGCAAAGGCAAAAGAAGGTACTCGCAAAAATCAAGTTTCGAGATAATTAAACTTTTAGGACATTTTTGTGCCTTAAGTGCATTTTTTATAATTTCTTTCTAAAGACTTGTATATACATGTTTTTGGACCTGATCCTTTTATCTAAATTGATATCAAAGCATTCTGCCGTCGACTAATTAGTATTTTGTTGCTTAAATTATTTTGCCTTTGTAATTGTTTAAATGTTAATTTTCGGAAAAAAATGGCAAAACAATATATGACCAGTGTATTTTCCAATTTAAAATTTAGATAAAACTGTCAAAGTAGGGTATATTTTTACATTAAAATTGCAACTTTAGAATCAAGGACAAGCACAAATTATTTAATTTGTTTAAAAATTCTTTATAAAACATTACTTTACTAAGGCACTACAATCTAATGGTGGCAAAAAATACTTTATACAAATTGAAGTAAGGGTAAATTCAAAACAACGTACTTACAAGTTAGTAACTTCCGCACAAAAAAGCATACTTAGTGCTCAAGAGATTTTGCAAAACTGAGTCGAGACAGCGGCAATGTAGTGCATATGAAACGAGTACACTGGTTTGCCTATGAAATGTCATATTATTTTCTAGATGTTTCCAATGGCAAAGTAAGATATAAGCACATACCTTTGCCTCTATTAAACTAAAAATAAAAAGAAGATTTTGTGCACGGCCTCAAAATTTGTGCGTGTACATTAATTTGGCATGTTTTCTTTCTTATTTTTCAGCATATCAAGATGATAAAAATATACACTTATGCAGAGAAAAAAGAGTCAAAAATTAAAAAAACTAATTTTGGAATTTTTTGCGAGTACATCCTTTTGCCTTTGCACGGCAGAATTTTCGCTTGCCTTTTTTGCGAATAGTCGATATTGTCTGAATTTTTCGAATTTATCGGGGTAATGCTGCCGTGGTTAAACACAACGATACCGATGAAGCAACCGAAGAATTAAAGAATTTGCCCAATCATAACTATTACAAATTATATCTTTGACATCAAACTACCAATAAAATTAACGATTGATGCTGGAATTGAAAGTTAGATTTAGTTTAGTTTATAATTTGTGACATCATCGTCACTAAAATTTATATCTTTAATGCTGTAAAGTAATTATACAGAGACTTCATCATCATTAGAAAATACTTAGATGTTTTTATACATAATTATTATAGATATAAAGATATATTGTTTCCTCGGAATATTTACTAATTATTCATGAAATAATAGGTGTATGAATAATATTTCATCAACCTTTTATAGTAGGTACCTACTCTAATATGTGACACTAATACGTGTATGACAGAATTTGCAAGGTATAAAAAGCAAAACAAATTTGTTCGAATATTTCCCTCATGTATAAAAAATCCCATTAGAGGAGTGCAATTCTCGGAAAATTACAGCGGTAATTGCACTGTAGAAACCGAAAGAGCACAGCGATAATTGCATCGTACGTATCTATGGTAATTCCATTGAAAATTTGACAGCGACAATTTATAAATAACGTCAAAGTCTAGTGAATATATAGGTATTATTAAAAATGTCTCGTTTCGGATTTTAAAAAAATCGTATTTTGGATCTCTGTACTTTGTTTAGAGTTACATGTACGTTTTTGTTTTAAAAAAAGACTAAAAATGTATTTTTTCAAAACCATGTCCTAATTCGGGAAATATTCCCCCGAATTACACTCGTGCATCAAAATAACCAGAAAATTTTGCATTCGAGCGTGTTGTCTTAGAAAAACTGCATTCGGTCATTTTCATATTTTGCGAAAAGAGCCCTCCACCTTCGGTGTCGGGCTCTTTCTCCAAAATATGAAAATGAACTCATGCAGTTTTTAGACAACACGCTGTCATGCAAAATTATCGGTAATTTTGATGCACTTGTGCAATTACTTCCGAATAACTACTTACATCTCTTACAAACATAAATTATATTAATATAGAGGACAAAGTGTGTTTCATTTAGTACATTTCGTACATGCACACTCACAGCCTTCACTCTTCATTTAAAGTGTCTAAAGTCTTGTGATGTTTTAATGCAATTTTGCAATTTTACTAGTTACTAATTTTAAAATATGTACGTGAATATATTTTTAACATAGATTAAGGTATATTAAAAGCACAAATATTTGCAAATAGGTTACACCTAGGTGAAATGCCAAATACATATTTTTTAATACAGGGCCAGAGTTTTAGGAATAAAGAGGCGGAATAGGGAATGTAAAAAATTAACATAAAACTGAAACTATTCTTATGCATATTTCTTGCTTTCTTATATACAACAAAATAAAAAAACTTAGTGGATAATTGATTTTTTGCATTTCGTGACGTTTTAAACCTGACGTAACAAAACATATCATACCTAAAGTACAAAACTGTTTATGCGTGCGTAGGTGCATCTGTTACGATATTTCTTGACCTATTGAAGTCATTGGTATCAAATTCCGAACAAAAATTCTTCGTTCGGCAATACGTCATCAGTGGTAACTACTGGCAATTAGGTAAGAATGGGCTGTGGCGGGCTATTCGTAGAGCGCTAACATGTAAGAAAACTAAAACCCATACTGTCAAATCTATTGCTTACCTCTATTGATTTCAGATTTAAATTAAATATACTTGGGGTTTCATCTGAAGCGCTAAATAAATAAAATTATACCGATGAAGGGGTAAAAATATTTGAAAAACGTAGATCAAAACCTTAAAAGCCTTACCCGCGAAATCCAACCTAATCAAGACAGTTTTTCTGTTACGAATAAGCATAATAGAGCCATTTTTAGTTGTTATAATTTTTAAAGATATATGTAGTAGATTGTTTGGCGCTTGTATTAACTGACTTGTATAGAAAATTAATATTAGAAAATATACTGATAAGGGAAATGATAGAGAAGGAGAGACTATTATTGCCACAGAATTTAGATTTCGATATATCAAATGCATTGAGGAGAAATTCCCCGACGAACTGTTCAATTGGATATTGATAATGAAGAATTCTGCATAAGTAAATATAAAGCTAATATTATACTGCTCCAAGTCCAGTATGTTGAATTCACTACCTTAGAAATTTTTAGATATTAATTGGCGTAAATTGTTCAATAAAAAAGGATAAATTTGAATGATGTGGCAATATAGAGAGCATATTCATAACACTGTTGATTAAACTTGTGTGTCTTACGTTTTGTTGCCTTAGATTAGGACTCTGTTATTTTGTACCTAATATTTTATGAATTTTGATTAACCTAATATTCCAGTGCTTTGTTTTTATTATTTTATTTACATCATATTAGGAATTTGAATATTTTATTTAAATCAGTCTTAGTTTAACGTTCGACCTATGTTGCGTCTTTAAGTGTTGCTTAGTTTAGTTATCATTTTTATGCTTAATATAGATTTCTGAATCTTCATGTAGTTTTTGAAGTGAACCTTCTTTAGGCGCGTTGTACCTGGAGAGTAAGCTGGTGAACATGTAACAAAATCTGTGATACAGCGAACAGTAAAGAATTCAAACCAAGCATGAGATAATCTTCTTTAATCTCCACCTCTTCCACGTCATCCTCGCCGAACTCTTTGATCGATCATTAAAATGGACGGCGGCGCGCCGGTTTCATGTATAAAATAAAAATGTATGGTAGGTTCTATCATTCGTGTCAGTGAATTTGCCTAAAATAAAAATAATATACTGTTTGGTGCGGATGCAGTTTCACTTCTGGCGTGTGGTCTACGAGCACACTCATTTTTTGAAGTGAAAAACTTCTTTGGCACGGGTCTGATTTGAGACTCGATGAAACAAAAAAGCGACAGTAGAGATCTATAGGATGTAGCCTGAGAGAGAATGAGATAGAACACAATTATGCAGTTGTTACATGTTTGTTAAGAGTACAAGGTAAAAAGTAATTCTCGTCCGATCACTGAAGTTAGGTAATGTCGGGCGTGGTTAATACTTGGATCGGTGACCGCTTGGATTAGTTTTATGGAGGTTTCACTTCTACCGCGTGTGAACTGCACACATGAAGTTTTTGTAGCCATCTTCGGCCATGATAAGTCTTTCGAGTTTGTGTTCAGCTTCCCTTTGTGGTTGCTCTCAATGTTTTAGTGGAATATTTGATAAAATCCTAACAAGATTCCGAGTCATATATAAATAGAAAGGGATACCCACTATTCACTTCAGGTGAGAATAACTAGAAAGATATTTCCAGTTTTACATTTTGTTAATGGAACTACAGAAATAGCCTCTAGTAATAATTTATTTAAATAATTATCTATATAAAATAATAAGTAGGTTGATGAAAGCAACATTATCTTGGTTATCTCAATCCGAGGTCAAATCTATATATTTTTTTGGGTTTAATTAATATGCAAAGATATGGGAACACGAGATGTAGTCGGGTGTTCAGAAGATCACTAGGTGCAACACATTGCAAGAAATATATGGACATGATTTATAAAATTTAGGAGACAGACTTTAAGCCAATTTGCTAACGAAGAAATATAAGAGACATAGCCCACTCAAATAGGTAAGTATTTAAATTTTAAAGAAGAGAGAGTTTATCCGATATAGGAAGAAAATCATGTTGTATATAT
>MU182452.1:314810-349111 GCA_016904865.1 Pissodes strobi | reverse complement strand
GATCAGCTGACTCGCTCCTGTCGACGTCACAATGAGAGTTGCCGCCATTAAAATCCACCGGTTTACAAGGGGACTTTCATGATATTTTAAGCTTTGTTTATTTTGCCGTATATTTTGTGGTGTTTTGTCAGCATTTTATGAGATTTGTGGCATTTAAGTTGAATTTGGAGACTCTTTAGCGTAAAAAACTTAAAACAAATCAGGTTATTAAAGCTATTTTGAACTATTAGTTAGTGTGACTTTAGTAATAGTGACTTTGTGTGGACAATAGTATCATTATTTTGTTGTTTTAAATGCTATATGACGTATAATAAACAATTAATTATTGAGGAAGTGATTAAGACAACATTAATTTGTGATTTTTAGCATTTTTAAGGTTAGTTATAAACTACACATATGAAAAATGTGTTGTGCTGTAGCTGGTTGTCTGAGTGATAATCAGACAAAACGTGCTGACAAATCTATAAGATTTCATGCTTCTCCCAAAGACAATATTGTTGAAAAACTGTAAGTTACTGCAAAAGCCGTAAAGACCATTTTAATACTAAAACCTCGAGAATTTGTTCAAAATATTTCAAGTCAGAAGACCATGAAATAAATTTGCAACATGCATTGTTGCAATGCGAATCCCAAAAAGGACCCAGTCTAAAGCGCAATGCAGTACCTTCTCTTCATCTGCCAAAATCAAGAGATTTATCTGTAAATAAGGTAAAAAGACAGGAGAGGCCTTCGAAGAGAGAATCGAAGAAGTTTGTGGAAGATATCATTGCTCAGTGCTAGTGCAACAATGGATTTTGTGGATGACATATATAGAACATTGGATAATAAACAATTGTTTGTAACTATTTTTGTAGATCTGCGAAAGGCTTCAGTACTGATATTTACCCAGTGATTGTGGTGTGCCGCAGGGCTCGGTTCTGGGGCCATTATTCTTTTCACTATATGTATTTAATTTAAGATGTGCAGGACTTATGGCGCAGTACTTTACTTTTGCTGATGATACAGCTTTAGTATACACAGGTGGGGAAGTTAATGCATTAAATAGGCTTGTAAATGACGACCCAAAAGTTGTATCTGAACTGGTTTTACAATAAATTAAAAATCAATACTGACAAAACAAAAATTTCTAATAATAACATTGCTGTTGTGTTATACGTAAATATAACACTAAGTAGGTCCCAAAATAACATTTACAAAATAATGACTAATACAAATATAGGCCTAAATGTGCAAGCATGTAAATCGTACAATAGAGTACTGGAAAATATTAGAAATATTATTAATTATTTTCTTTATAAATTGATAAATGTTTACATTGATAGTAAGGAGTTTTTAAAAAGAATCCCTTTTAGAGTTGGTCAGGCAAATACGAGATGTACAGATTTGTTATTTATGTAGGCACCTAGAACTAATCTTTATAAAGATTCTCCATTGATAAGGCTGTGCAATAATTTTAATAGGTATTGTAGTAGTATTGTATTTCAGTTGAATTGTTTAAAAACAAATAAAAGGAGAAATAGATATAAGGATATGTTTCTAGTTTGTTTCCTTGGCTTTGTAAAAGTTGTTGATACAAGAATAAATAAATTATAATGTTTTTATAAAACTGTTTAATTGGTATCTAAATATTAGTTAGAATTCCTCCGACACAAAAGTTGTAATTAGTATGTTCGAGGCCAGAGCTTAAAGCACTGATTAAGGATTTATGTATTTATTGTATTGTAATATTGAGTTGTATTAAATAAATGTTATAAAAAAATAAATAAAAAGTTTGTTTAAAAAGCCATGTTTTATTTTTTTGTCATTTCTAAATAAATACAATTCCGATATGAGAAGATAAATAAGTAGATCTTTCCATCTGTGAAACAAAACAAATCCACTACACCTTCCCTTATAATATCAACTGTATATCTATTATAATACCTAACATTTATTTATGTTCACTGCTATTATCTATAATAAAGTGTATACAGTAGCAACTCTGCTGAACTGTCAATTAACAAGATTTTAAATTATTCTATAAATTTCTTTTGATAAAGTCTTTGTTGCTAAAGATTTGTTTCTTATTTATAAAATTTCTAAGCATGATATCTCATGTGCATTCCAAATATTGAACATTATCTGTCAGTTTTGATGCATATTGATTATTTATTTAGTTTATTAACAAATTAAAATAATAAAGTACCTTTTAGTAACCTAAATAAACCCAAAACAGTGATATATTAATAGCATTTTTATTCAAATGTCTAATAATGGTCAATTAAATATAATCGATATAACAGTTCTTACGGCAACTATTTCAAATAACTCTCATTGTGACGTAATGCGCGAACTCGACCGAATTGGGCACTCGGGAATATCATACCTGTTATTCTTTGTATCATGGCCCTGGTGGTCTAGGGGTTTGCATGATTAGCCTTCACTTCGGCGACTCGAGTTCAAGCCCGTCGGTGTTTAAATTTTTTTTTAAGGTTATATTTCTAAACTGTTTTTTTCTTGTTTTTGGGTATGTCTTGGGTTAGATTGGGTTAGCACCTGGTTAGTTTCCTTTTCTTGAGCCCCCGTAGCGAGCGGCAGCGAGCGGAGGGTCATTCGAAAAGTGAAATATGGCATGGAATGTAGCGATACTGTCACAGCATCCGCGAGTTCTAAAGTCAATTATCAAACTCCCGATTTTCATTTGGTCCTCCCGAAATATACCGAAATCGTTAAATACAATAACATCGACAGCCATCATTAAAATCCTCATGTGCATAATAAAATCGAATTAGTAACTTATCGATATCTTCCCATTTCTGATTCACCAATTCCTATTAATTCTATTCGCTCCCTCTGCTGCCGACCTATTTAAACTTTCAAAATCGGTGACATCAATTAATGTATTTGTATTATTTTCTATGATATCATGATATCAATTTACGTATGACGTATGGTACCGACAGGTAGAGATCACAAAACAAGTTGTAGTTATAATGGAATTTCGCGGTAATTTGGTAAATTGTAATTGGCATGTTTTGATTTTAGCACTAGGATATTATAGGATATATATTATTGTTTTAATAATAAAACCTTCTTCTGTTAACACGTCGCGAGCTTTCTGTTTTTGAGAATAATGACATTATCATATTGCTCACACGCAGGCGATCGGCATATGATGTGAGGTCAGCAACAAGCACAAAGAATCCCATTCTTTGTGGCAACAAGTATTTTTATATCTTATGCATACTACATACATAACATACTATTTACAGTCATAGAAAAAATCAATAAGAATCACCTTGTGTACAAAAAATTATGTACTTTCGCTATTTTGACGATGATCATGGAAACTTGGTATAGACACCGGGCCTCCCGCTTTTCATTTCATAAAATCTGGCAGCCCTAAGGTGAGCAGAAAATAAATCAAAACACATTAAAATAATTTCCCTTTAAGTTAAAGCCCCTAAGCTGTTTCTGGACGTGTAATGAACGATATTTTTCATAATACCTCTCTGAGATCAAGACATAAACATAAAATTATTATAATTTTACGTATCCAAAATCATGTCATAATACATTTTGTATTCACATGAAAGCAAACGTCAAACTTGCAAGACAAGCAAAATAGGTATTTATCTAAAATATACTACATTAATCTTGTAGACTGCATCCTTGTATAATTTTAACCCAATTTATTATACTTTATGCTTATTCTGTGACTAAATAACTGCAAATTTAGCACTTAAAATCAGGGAATGGGAAAACTTTTCCCGCTCCCTAATTAGAGACCGGGAATAGTTATTTTTCTACAGCCGCGCGCAAAATAACTAAATACTAAATTCAAATGAAATCGCAAAATCGACGAATGCCGTGGATCCTTATTTTGCGCTCTAGCGCGAACAAGGAAAAGGAAATTCTCACTTTTTCCGTCTAGTGTGCTGAATGG
Source organism: Pissodes strobi (assembly GCA_016904865.1). Classification (NCBI taxonomy): domain Eukaryota; kingdom Metazoa; phylum Arthropoda; class Insecta; order Coleoptera; family Curculionidae; genus Pissodes; species Pissodes strobi. The sequence continues at coordinate 345,186 of MU182452.1, read as the reverse complement.
TCATGGAAACCGAAGATAAATAAATGAGTGTCGTGCGTTTGTTACAGTTTGTTGCTGGCACTCCTGTTCTAAATATGCCCGAAGCTCGAACATATTATGTCAAAACTGACAGTCATTTGCAAATTTCAGAATAAGTATAGAGAAAAATGTGCATTTAATTTAAAAAATGCGGCTGTAGAAAAAGTTCTGTGTGTTTTTCGAGCGCAAAGTAAGATTGCCGTTTTCGAAAGATTACTTCTCAAGCGGCAATCCATTACTTTGCGCTCTAAATACACAAATAACTATTGTTATTACAAATGCACGACTGTCATTTATTTATCTTCGGTTTCCATGACCATTCATAGCACACTCGACGAATAAAGTGAGATTTTTCTTTTCCATGTTCGCGCTAGATCGCAAAATATGGATCCACGGCATTCGTCGATTTTGCGATTTCATTTCAATTTAGTAATTAAGTATTTTGTGCGCGGCTGTAGAAAAAAGAATTTACACTCATTACCATTACAGTTTGTTTATATTTCGGTTCGGTTTCGGTTGACCTCTTACATGTCAATGGTCAGTGGTCACTTGACGATACTCCGACAATATAATTTCATTCCTTCGCATATTTCACTTTTCGAATGGCCCTCCGCTCGCTACGGGGGCTCAAGAAAAGGAAACTAACCAGGTGCTAACCCCAGACATACCCAAAAACAAGAAACAGTTTAGAAATATAACCTTAAATAAAAAATTTAAAACACCGACGGGGTTTGAACTCGAGTCGCCGAAGTGAAGGCTAATCATGCAAACCAGTAAACCACCAGTGCACATACAAACGATTGGTTGCATCACGAAGACATAGCGCGCAGGCAGGAATGAAAATGACTTTGTCTCATCCGCAAATTCAATGGTCGACCTGTGATGACTCATAATTTGCTGCTTCCTGGCCTTGTCGTATAGGTGGCCGTGGGTGGAGGCCTTCTCTTCTTTTCTGGTTTGGAAAATGATGAGAAAATGATGGGAACACCCTTTAATTTGCAACTGCCATCTTCTCGAGTTTTTTCCACATATCAGGAGCAAAGTGAACCCGAATACATATATATTAATTAATATGTAAGAAAAATAAAGCACAAGTGACAGACAAGTAATCATACCATATATATATATATATATATGTACCATACCTATCATACAAGAGTGTGAGTGTTAAGCCTAGTTCTCAGAGCTTCGACTGTCGCCCGCGACAATCCCCACTCCATCCCTTTTCAATGTCGAGCGACAGCTGTCACGTCGCGATTATGTCAACCATCTGTCATTTTACACAATATCCCCAATGAAATTGAAGTGAAGTTGATTCAAACCAACTCCAGCGACAACACACTGGCGACACTGTGGAGGGGGTTAGGGGTTCTGACGTTCCTTGTCTCCTATTGGCCAGAGAGAGTGTAGCTGGCGACAGTCGAAGCTCTGAGAACTAGGCTTTACTCCACCCACATGCATACGTGATCACGGATGTCCGTATACGTGAAACGGACACGTTGAATTTTGCCAATCCACATGGAACTTCCATGATACGCATCCGTATATTTTGCCATGCGCATCGAATTCTTTTTATTTAAATTTATTTACATTTATAATAGCTGTTTGGCTAGTTGCTGCTGCTAGTTTTGCTAATTTTTTAAAGTAGGTACCTTAAAAATTAAATAAGAAACCTCTCTTTATTTACTTACAAGTGATGTGTAATAATTTAGTCTAAATAGTTTTCACAAACCAGAATGAGTAAGAACCGCAATATCCACATTTATACTGAGATTCTTCTATTTTTAGATTATTTATTTATCATTTTATAAAGTAAACATTAAGCAATAATTATTAAATTATCTCTCTCTGTCACTCAGTCGCAACCATCACACTCAAACGGATACGTATACAGAAAGAGTTAAAATTAATCAACTTTCATCCCTTTTGACCTTGACGGAGAGTCAAGTTGCTCTGCTAATACGCAATTGGATGTTGATAGTCACGTGGGTACAACGGATGAATGTGAACTCAGGCTAAAGTGTAATGTAAAAATATAGCATACTGCTATTTTTGACTCGGACTCGCCTCTAGCGAGCAGCGGTTATAAACCATAACGGGCGGGACATGGTTTGTTTACTATTAAGTGGTTTATTTACTATTTTTGAACATCTACTATTTCACTCTCGCATGGCCATCCGCTCGCTTCGCTCGCTACGGGGGCTTACGATAAGGAAACAGGAAACTAACCAAGTGCTAACCCAAAGCGTACCCAAAATTAATTAAAAAAAATAAAAAATTACAAACATAACTTAAAAAAAGCCTTGCCACTGGCGGGAATCGAACCCGCAGCGCCGTCTTGTCGGATACGCAGCATTGCACCACTGAACCACTAGAGCCGTTACAGGTATTTCGCTGGACCGTCAAGATACTCAAACGAACCCCGACGAGGGCCATGCGTGAGTGAAATATTAGATGGTCTAAAATAGTAAGCAAACGATCTAACAGTAAACAAACCATGTCCTGCTATTTATGGTTTATAACCGCTGCTCGCTAGAGGCGAGTTCCAAACTGTAAAGAATTCAAGCTCCGCCCACCCAACTGTCATTATATTTAATACTCCGGTGTGTAACCGCCTTTGACAAGGGAACGGCTCGCTACATGATAACTCTTTAGCCGCGTTCGTTATTGTCATCTCTTTCCTCGATTTGCTGTGAAAATTTGACAGTCACGAGTTCTGTGTATTTTAAAGGAAAATCCAAGTCACTTGCCTGTCAAAATGTTAGAGAAAATCTAGGAAAAAGATGTGAAAAACGAACGCGGCTTATGTATCATGGGCTGACTAGAGCACGGCCACCTATAGGTGGCCGTGGCTAGAGGCGAATACAGTGACTTTATTTATGTGTAAAGTCACTGTAGACGCGAATATATTTTTGCCATTTTTGTAGTTACTGTGCCGTGGTTACGACTAGATCATAGAAAAAAAAAGGTTATAGGGGGCTCATCAGTACATGGTCGTTTGTACACAGGTATTTTCGTGCAAAGTAATGACAAGTATTTTCTACCGTTGTTTGAATCTCCTTTACTCAAACAACGTTTCTACTAACAGCTAACAAAACTCAGAGAAATACTTAGTTATTAATTTCTCTCTGACAAAACTCATACTCAACTTTTTTTTTAGTGTTTTATCTATTATCTATGTACTCAACTAACTGAACTAACTCAACAACATAGTTTTAGTATCTACTAGAGTCTAGGGGTAGCAGGGCTTCACCCAGCAACTCAACCATGCGTCTGGATTAATTTTTCACTTGACGCATAACCTCCACTCGTTTCGCTCGCTCCGGGCTCAACAAAAGAACCTAACCAAGTACTAACCCTATAGACCCAAACCATACCCAAAATCAAGAAAAAACTGTTTAGAAACATAACCTTAAAAAAATAAAAATAGCAACGGGATTTGAACCCGGGCCGCCGAATTGACACCTAACCATCTAGACCCCTCGACCAGGAAGGCTCTCGCGACAAACTGATTGTATATCGCGCAGACAAGGCGCGAATGCAAGACAATAAGCGTCCAGGTAAAGACCCCCGGCCGTTTAGTTTCAAACCCTTTTATATGCAACCAGTTTCACATTTACCTGTACCGGGGTATTATTATAGCTTTGCATGGCCCTCCGCTCGTTTCGCTCGCTACGGGGGCTCAATCAACAACCAAGTGCTAACCAAAACTAAGCCAAGGCTAACTTAAAATTAAGAAAATAAGGTAAAGTAAAAAGAAAACAATAAACAAAACATCTGTCGCGCCCGACGGGAATCGAACCCGCAGCGCAGGAATGACAGACAATCACTCTGCCTCCTACACCACCGAGGCGCTGGCGTTGTAGAAATCCTGCTAGAATGGAGTGAAATTCATATAGTAGTATTAAATATATGGTGAAATTACTGTGTAATCTAAAAGGTGATGCTGGTTGCATATCATAGGGTTTGAAGTTCCCTTGTCAAAGGTTTGAAGCTAAACGGTCGGGGTCTGTACCTAGACGCCCGATTATATCCGAATGCGCCTGAAGTCAACGGTCAGAGTGCTGGGAGAACGCTATCCGCCGATGAGTGTTTCGCGAGAGCTTTATTGTTGGCTGCCGTCAAGGTCGAAAGTTACAAATGCGGATACAGATGTCAAATTCATTCAAAGAACGGGGATTCTTTGTTCTGTGTATTAGCGATGGACCTCGGACCCACCGTTTGTTCGACCGACCCTCCTCCCTTGACTTCAATGTAATATGTATTGAATGCAGTGGAATATATTGGCGGAAATACATGCAAGCTGCTGTATATCCACTATAATACGGCTTTTGTGAAATATATCCTGGTTTTTAGTTAGATAAAACAAAATATATCGTAAAAAGTGTATCCATTGTACGGGCACGTATTACAAGTAATATTTTAGTTATCGCATAGCCCGCCGCTCGCTACGGGGGTTCAAGAAAAGGAAAGTAACCGAGTGCTAACCAAAACTAACTCAAGACACAGCGAAAATCAAGAAAAAAACTGTTTAGAAATAAAACCTTAAAAAAATGAAAAAAAACTGACGGGGTTTGAACCCAAGTCGCCGAAGTGAAGGCCAACCATGCAGACTTTTAGACCATCACCGGACTTACACACAACCGGTTGCATCGCGAAGACATATAAACATAACGTAAGAGAGGAACGGTCGGACGGACAAACGGTGAGTCCGTGGTCCGCCGCTAGCGCTAGAATTTAATATCCGCCGCTAACCCTAGTAGCGAGCGAAGGGTCATGCGTGAAGTGAAATAATACAGTGGGCTCATTACGTGTCGTGCTAGGGCTAGCTCCAAGTATCTAACCATTGTCTTTATAAGTCATAGAAATAGGACTCCTAGAAGGCTAATACATAAGAGTATATAAGCAGATCTACTCACGAAGGAAGAGAGACAAAATATCCATGTGTAAGACAGAAACGCTGAGTTTCGTAGCTTTTGCGCGTGCCTGTCTGTATAAGGGCATGTTGAGTATTAAGTTGAAGGCATTTTCTCAAATAACACCGAAAACGAATTATAATACTATCAAACACACGGCAATAATAAAAAACACAAGAACTCTTTACGAAACTGAATATCGAAAGTCGAAAAGCAAAGAAAACAAGAATTCATGATGGCGTCCGATCGGGTCCACGTCCTTGCAATCTCGCAACGTTGCCAAGTATAAGATAAGTAAAGCACTAGGTTTTAAGGTAACACAAAAACTATTAACATAATCAAAAATCTTAGCAACATATACATCGAACTAAAACTCTGTTTTAGTGCATGTTGCCGAAGGTTCCAAACCCCAACGTAGTTAATATACATCGAAAATATTATTAATTATAACTTTATAATATCAAAACAGATTTAAAAAAATAGCGTTTCGGGATTTACTTCCCACGTTTTTCAGTAGTCATCTAATTTAAATACACATAAAACGGTAAATTTCTCCTAGTTTGGCAACGGTGTTGTTACATAAACTGCATGTAAGCAAGTAAATATAAGGTCCTTATTCACATGCCCGCGCAAGCGTATTATCACCCAACCTCTATTGTTTTCTCCCTTTCTCCGTGAGGGACTTCTCACTCTATCAGCCTTCTAGGAGTCCTATTTCTATGTTATAAGTAAACAATGACCCAACGTAAACTATTGCGTTAGATCATTGTTTACTTATAAAGAAAATGGTTACGTACTTGGTGCTAGCCCTAGGACGGCACCTAATGAGCCCAATGTATTATTTCACTTCACACATGACCCTCCGCTCGCTACGGGGGCTCAAGGAGCAGGAACTAACCAAAACTAACCCAAGGCATTCCCAAAATGAAGAAAAAAATTCATTTTACAATCATAACCTTAAAAAAAAATTAAAAAAACGGACAGCAAACGACCCCAGGGCCGCGTATTCTACAAGGCTGTGCATACACCCCTTCAATATTGTCCTGGAAGCTTCGCGCTTTTGCTTACTATTTTAGTATGTGTATTATTTTACTTCACGTGTGGCCTTTAGCTCGCTACGGGGGCTCATTCACACCGAAACTAACCAAAACTAACTCAAGGTATACTTAAAATGAAGAAAAACACTTATTACTAACCTAACCTTAAAAAAAATAAAAAACACTCATGGAAATCGAACCCGGCACGCCGTATCAGAGGCTACCCATCTACAATACTCGATCATCAGATCACTTGACGGCTATTCATTGTATCCGAAACATATCGGTTAACTGGCATTTCAAATTTGAACAACATAATACGCAAACGCGAAGCTTCCGGGACGATATTGAAGGTGTGTACGCACATATCCTTGTGCTTATTCGTATCGAACGTAATAGTTCGCAAATTTTATAGCGCGAGTCTGTAATGTAAATGTGCTGGCTTTTCATATTTTGGGTTAGTTTTGGTTAGTTCCTGTACGGTGAGCCCCCGTAGCGAGCGAAGCGAGCGGAAGGCCATGCATGAAGTGTTTAAATAATTTAAGACAGAGACAAGGGACTCTGTTGAAGATAAAACGCAACGGGGGGTATTCTAACATTTATATTATAGTCGCCTTCTGACAAGGTGCGATGCTGTACGCTCGATATGAATAGGCCCCGGCTCGACGTATCACAGGCCCAACATCTCAGAGCACTTCCAAACAATTAATTGTCATTCGAGTCGTTAAGAAAAGAACGGAACAGTTCTTGAGAACCGGTTCCGAGGTAGCCTGTTCAGTGAACTGTTCGTTTTACAAGAACTGAACTGGTTCCGGATCGACGACAAGGTGCGGCGCCGGCAAGGCGCGACGGCACTACAAATCAAATATATTTATTGCCATTGTGGTTACAAGTAACATTGGGTCGTAAAAAAAAACAAAAGTTAAAGTAAAGTTGAAAATAAGCTAAAATAAAATAATAGTAAGACTAAATTAACACCTAGTCAAAGTCAAAGTCAAAGTCAAGTATGCTTTATTGCCACAGAAAAATTCAAATAAATTTTATGGACAAAGCTAACTAAAATAAATAAACTAACCATAGTAGGGCAAATACAAAACAAAACAAAACTTAATATATACAATAATATATACGATAAAAATAGAACAAGCAATTTTCAAATTGAAATTGGTCACGATTTAACAAAAAAACTATATCACAAAACATCATAAGCAGTTGAACTAGATCCACAGGAAGTACACAAAACATAGGGTAAAGAAACCCAGTGTTACCAAAATATTAAACATACATTATAACGAAACGTGCTGTTTGAAAAAATAAGGAAGGTCATGTCGGTGAACTTGACTCAGGCAATATGCATATGCTGCAGAGTTGAAAATACCGAGGAAAAGTAAACAAAACATGACTAAAATTGATAGCTAGGTATTTAATTTTGTGTAATTCCTGTATATCCGAAAAATCATTAATTCGTCAAAAAGATAATCCTATACCTATTATAAAAAATATATATAATATAAAAAAATTTCACCGCCGCACATGAAGCCCAAGAAAATTAATGGAGGAAAAAATAAAATCTAATTCACGCAAAACTCATTTATAGAATAATAAGGTCTTTCTAGTAGGTAAGCCTTCGTTTTTTCACGAAATTTAGCAAATGTAGGGATGGATTTAAGATGTAGCGGGAGTGTATTGTATAACTTCTTGGAATTATAAAGAATAGAATTTTTTGTTAATTCAAAGGAGGGAAAAGGAAGGTAGATGCCCTGACTCGAATTTCTTGTTGAGTACTCATGTTGTGGCCTTTCGGGAAATATGGTTCGATATTTGCGTATTAAACAAGTTGTTTCTAAAATAAACAAAGCAGGAAGCGTAAGAATTTTATATTTTTTAAAGTAGTATTCGCAATGAGCTCTGCCATTAAGACCAAATAAATAACGAATTGCTCTCTTTTGAAGTCTGAAAATGGTACGAAATTGCTCGGTGTTACAGCAGCCCCAAAAGGGAAGGCCGTAGCGAAGATGAGATTCAAACAAAGAGAAGTAAGTGAGCCTGGTAGTAGACAGATTTAGTTCCTTCGAAACCGATCGAATTGCGAAGCAGGCAGAAGAAATCTTTTTTGTTAAAGAATCAATATGTGCGGACCACTTAAGGTTGGCACTAATACTCAAACCTAGGAATTTAGCCGACTCAACGTATTTAATATTGCTGTTGTGAAGTAGCAAAGCTTGTTGTAAGGTTGTTTTATAAGATAAGGCTACCGTTTTACACAGCCAATTTGAGTCAGACCAAGTTTTGATTGTGACGAGATCGCTGGAGATATTAGAGTGTAGGGAGAAAGTATTAGAATCACTCCAAGTTATGCTTGTGTCGTCAGCAAAGAGATAAATTTTACCATTGATTTTTAGGTATGTAATGTCATTAATATATATTAGAAAAAGGATAGGCCCAAGAACAGAGCCCTGTGGAACTCCACTGGTAATTAATCTGCAATCAGAATCAGAACCGTTCGCTCTAACAAACTGCTGTCTATTTTCAAGGTAAGATTGGAACCAGTTCGAAGGAATACCACGGATTCCATAAAAATGTAGTTTTCTTAACAAGATGTCATGACACACACAGTCAAACGCTTTAGCGTAATCACAGAAGACTGTAGCAGTGGGGAGATTGTTGTTAAGGGATGAGTAGACATCGTGAAGCAACGAGAACATGGCGTCATTTGTACACTTGTTTGGTAAAAATCCGAACTGTTCCGGGGACAGTATGCCATGTCTAAGGAGAAATGGCATGAGGCGATTTTTTAATAACTTTTCAATGATTTTAGAGATTACAGGCAACAGAGCAATTGGACGATAATTGCATAAGACATCCTTTTCACCTCCCTTATGAAGAGGAATAATTATCGCAGTTTTGAGGCATTCGGGAAAAACACCTTTCGTGAAGGACGCATTAATTAAGGAAGCTAGGACATCCAGAATTGGAAGTGGGAGGTTCAAGAAAATTTTAATTGACAGATTATCAGTGCTACAAGCTGATTTACTCTTTATGCTGCTCATTACCTGAAGAAGTTCAAGGCTGGTCACAGGGCTTAGGAAAAAACTATCAGCGACTTTTTTAGAAGGAGGAAGAATCGGGAGAGGGTCGAGAGAAGGCGAAATACCAGAGCTAACATTTTTGCTCACGTTGACAAAATATTCGTTCAAATCATTTGGTTTTGGCATGCTCTGATTCTCGGAATTTGTTTTGCCTCTAAGATCGTTAATAATGGACCAGGCCTCCCTGGATACGTTTTTAGCAGTTGATAAACGATTTTGATAATATAGTTTCTTTGCTGTCTTGATAAGTTTTAGGTAGATCTTCCTATAATTCGAAATGAATTCAAGAACTTGAGTGGAGTTAGTGAATTTTTTTATGTATGAGAGGAAACGCACATTTTTTGCAGATATGCGTAAGCCTTTCGTAGTCCATGGTTTGTGATGTTTAGGTTTAATGGATTTAAGCGGGAAGGCTTTATTGAATGCATTTATAATTTTATTTAAGAAATACAACCACTAAAGTCAGAATCAAGTTCACCTGATTCAAAATTCCAGTTGGTCTTTAGGCAAAGGTTACGAAAGGATGAAAAATTGGAGGCTGAGAAGATTCTACCTAGGTGGCGAGTTTTTTTTGAGGGCCTATAAGAAGTATTGAATTTGGAGATTACTGCCTCGTGATCTGAGAGACCCGCGCTAGTTACTGTCGATTGGACATCAGTTGAAGGAAAGTCGGACGCTACATAGTCAATGATAGAAGAGGAATTGTTAGAAATCCGAGTTGGTGAGGTTACATGCATTGAAAGACCAAAAGAGTAAAAAATAGAAATTAATGATTTTTGGGCAGCACAAGCGGTAGCGTAGTCAATATTTAAATCACCGCACAAAATTTTCTTGCCTTTCACCGGCAGACCATCTAACAAGCTTAGCAGGTTATCAAAGAACAATTGCACATCGGAATTTGGCGCTCTATATATACAAATTACGTGTAAATCAAGGAAAGAATCAGTGTTCCCCCATGAGCCGAGTTTTTCCGATTATATCTGGCTATTGTGGAGCACTTTTCAACATAAAGCGGTTCATTCTCACTCAGCCAGTGCTCTGTAATTGCAACTAGTAGGGGGAACCCTGATTCCTCCAAAAACAAAAACAATTCATCAGTCTTATTTCGCAATGAGGCAACATTAATAAGAACCATACTAAGCCTGGCGTCAGGATTAGTGGAATCTAGTCGCTCAGGACACGTCAAGCTGCTTAAGAATTTATCTTCGGGGAGCCGCTGGAGAAGTATTTTTGGTGACCCTCTCTGGACTTCTGAAGCTGAATCGTCCTCTCGGAAACAACATGGGATCTGTAGGAACAAAGATCTTCTTCCACTTCAGTGTGTTTAAACCCATATGCGGCATGAAAGTCGTGGTAGACCTTACGTAAAATGTCATCCTGGATTGGCAGTCCTTCAGATGCTAGAAATAATCTGATGCTTATGTTGGTAAATCCCTCATAGCATACCGAGGCAGGTTGATCATACAAATAGGCAAGGTACAACCTAATGGCTCTGAAGATGGCAGGTTCCCTTAGCCTTGCCATAAGGAAACGATTACTAGAGTCGTTAGACTTACTGGCGGCCTGTGTTAATTGAAAAACAAAAACCAACTCAAGTGATAAAAGAATCAGTCAAAGTACAGCCAATTTCCTGGACGTTCATGATTTAAAACATTCTAGCAAAGAACAAACAACATATACAGGTATAAAACAGCAATTGAAAAATAAAACAGTTTGACGAAAATTAGCATAAAAGAAAACAAGGACATTCCTGCATGGTCACTAAAAACTAGCAATAAACGCAGGTGTGACCAAGACTGGTACTCTTCGCACCCTGATGTGCGAAATACTCATTTATGGAATAAAATGGATGAGAGCTAAAAAAGTGTTTAACTTTCCTTCTAAATGTTATGTAAGCTGTTCATTCCTCAGTGACGCAAGGTATTAAACACCTTTATCCCCATGTAATAAGGCCCTTTCTTATATATTGCAGTCGAATGGCTGGACACCATCAGATCACTTCCATGTCTTGTCGATCTATCACCATCCCCATAGAGCTGATACGTTTAAAGTTATTATTATTCTTGAATTGAATACAAAACATTGGCGCAGGCCATCGGGAGTACACGTGGTAAACGTTTAGTGATCGTTCTATCTCCCCGAGGAAGAATCGGGTGTCCTAGCCAGAAAAAATTCCCATTCACGCCGGTACTCAGGCCGGGGGGACCGGATGTCCCCGTGGATACTTTTTGTCTGTGCCGCGTGCAGGATTTTAGCCGCCATCTTAGATGTGCCAGTCTTAAAATTTAAATAACGGTTTTTGTGAAAGTTCTGAATTTCCAGGGGTACATACTCGCCATACTGGAGATTCTACCGTTAGTACCACCGTCCCCGGACTTGTGGTCGTCCTGGAGTACGTACGGTGCTGAAAGTAAAAAAGTGGCAGCCAACTCCATAATTTGGAAGAAAGAAAGAAAAGAAAGAACAGCATATACTCAACAGTGTTTAGTACATGCTGTTCAGTGAATAGATACAGTATATATGGAAAATAAAATACTGTCATAATGCACAGCTTACAGAAAAGTGGTACACAAGAATCAAGATAATTAGCTTTACAAATTGTTCTTATTATTATTTTTTGTACAATAAAAATACTAGACACAGCTTGGGCATAGCTGCCCCAAAGTAAAATACCATACAATATACGTGAGTGGACATACGCATAATAAAACATTAAAAGAGAATGTTGGCTGATTCTATCCCTCAGATTATAAACTGCATAGCTTGCCGAGGATAGCCTTTTACATATTACTTCAGCGTGATCACTCCAGTTTACATTTCTGTTTATAATCAGACCCAAAAGTTTAATATTCTAAACTTGTTCTATCTCTTCATTTTGAATTTTGAAAGTAAATCTATTGTCATTTCGTGTTCTGTTTTAATAGTGTACAAAATTAGTTTTACTAGTGTTAAGAAGAAGTAAATTCTATCGCACCATTATTGCATTCTACCTGCGGCAGAATTCGTGACAATAAAGAACCCTGGGGAGCACCTGTAAGGGTTGCAACCAATTCGGATTGATATCTGAAATTAAGGATATTGTCCTTTGTGGCCTTCACATGCACAGCCTGGCTCCGACCCTGCAAAAATGGTCCTATCCACCCCAAAGCGGAGCCTCTTACACCCGCTCTTTCAAGTTTTTCGAGCAAAATTTCGTGGTTCATAAGATTAAAAGCTTTGTTCAAATCAAAATATATGTCCAAAATAGTTTTACCCGTATCAAGAGATTCTAATATAGATGTTATTTGATGAAAAAGAGCTTTATTGTTTAAAAAACCATGTTGATAACCACTAAAAAGCTATTGTGCAGAAAAGGCAAAAGTTTTTCAGACATTGCTTTTTCAAATATTTTTGAGAACGCAGAGGGCACTGCTACAGGTCTATTGTTAGCAATATCATCCTTACTTCCTTTCTTGTGAATAGGGAAGACTTTACTCTTTTTAGTACTGCCGGAAGTTGTCCTTCAAAGAAGGATGCAGGATATGATATAAAGCGAGCAATCAATTTTAATTTATTACATAGAATTTCATCCAGACCAGCTGATGTTTTATTACCAGTTCTGTTAACAATATGTATAACCTCATGCTCGTCTACCGGTGTTAAGAAAAGAGAACCACTGCCATGGGCGTAGACAGGGAGGGGCCAGGGGGGGCCGTGGCCCCCCCCCCTGGGAATTCAACCGACTCATGACTTTTGTGTAAAAATTGGGCGTGGCCCCCAAAATTTGCCACTACTGCGGTCTTGTCTACGGCTCGCCCCCCCTGAGAAAAAATCCTGTCTACTCCCATGACCACTGCAACTACCCCTGGGTCCACAATGGTCCACACCCTCACCCCTACCTATGTTTAGAAGGGGGCTTTCACTAAAAAATGCATTAAACATATTACATATTATATCTACATCAGTTATTGCATCACAGTTACTTTCTATTTCGAAACTGTGTGCCTTCATACCATGCCCTGTTGCCTGTTTTAGTATATTCCAGACAGACCTACTCACATTGTTTGAGCTTAAGATCTGACCGTCATAGTGTTTCTTTTGACATTCGGTTAGTAATTTTTTGTATTCAAATTTTTTCTCCGTATATAATTTAGTGACCTGTTCGCTATTTGAGTGGCTTTTTAGCCAGTGCAAGTGCAGATTTTTTAGCTCATTGGAAAGCTGTAATACATCTTGATCGTGCCATTTTTTCCCATTGTATTTATCAATATTATTTTTAGCATAGACCAATGTCGATGTTTTTAGTAAGATTTAGTTAAGAACGGAACAGTTCTTGACAATAGGTTCCGAGATAGCCTGTTCAGTTTGCTTGGAATAATGTAAAGGTAAATAACAACTAGCAACTTGGTTCGGTTTGAAATGTGAAACGGAACCGGAAAGTGCGGATTTCGAGTTATATGTGTAGGTATTTGCTATTAATTTTATTGTTCAAGATCATTTATAGTATATTATTATTTTATTTTCATTATATATAAAACCAATCTAGATCACGGCTTAATTATTTAAGCTGTATCTTGATTAACTATTTTTTGGGTCTAGTTTTGAGCACGTTCACGCAATCGAGTAACGTCCTCAGCAGTATAAGCATAACGCCCATAACGGTACAATATTCCACAATCCATAAATTGTTGATTGCTGATTGATCAATAATTCCAGTAATTCACAAGCTTCACAGAAAAGGAAATCAGTGACTAAAATCATGCAATCGCAATCGCGTAAAAAATAAAAAAAAGTATGTGCAGACTATAGAAAAGCTCATCCACCATATTGTCAATTGTCATACATAATTTAATTATTTTTAAATAGATACAATTTAGCTTAAAAATAGCAGAGGGATAAAATTTAATAGTGGAAATGATGCTGCGTCAGAGTTTGTGCAGAGAAGAGGGATGTGAACACTACTTGTTTAAATTTAATTAATGCAACATAATCTCATTTTATAATAAAGCTACAATCTGATCAAAAGAACAGATGAACAAGTTTACGGAACACTCTCTTGGGAAAGAACCGAACTGTTCAAACTTGTTCAGCAATTTTATCTGTTCTTAAACTCCTCTAATTGCTATTGCACCGCAAAGACTGTAAGACATCGGTGAACCCTTCGGGGGGAGTGGAAAGCGTCGTGCCGGCTGTAGGGTGTAAGGTGTAAGAGGTGGGTCGCGCAGTGAAAATACTTTCAGAATAGTGGTCTATTAATTTTTTTCACATGCTAATTTTTTAATAAATTAATAATATAAAATAAGAGATCAAAAGCACGAAATAAACATAAATGCTCTCACTGTCTTTGCAGATCGAAGACGAAGTGACAGATGACTAAGATCATGATCCGATAACCCTCCAGACTCCGATGAACCGCCAAAATCCCCAAACGATCCCCGAAGTGGAAAATAGACAAAAGCCAGTAAAAAAGCGCCAAAGCCACTCCTCTTTATGGTAGTTTGCCGCTCGGTGCTACAAAAACGCAACGCCCTACGCCTGGCAGAAAAAACATTATCTAAAATAAAACCATTTTTTATAAACATATATTTTACAGAATCATAAAATAAACAATAATTTTACAAAATCCAAAATAAAAAAAACGTACATAAACCTAAGTTAATGCTAACCCCCAAGGGACAAATAAATTATAAAACAACGCTTATAATTATATAAACTTTATTATTTTAATATCTAGAATTGTAAATTGTTTTAATTTCTTTTGTTCTTAGTTTTAACTTTGTAGGGCCAAACGTAGCTAACAATTATTTCGTAAAGCAACTACAAGAAATAAACCTATTTGTTTCTGGCTTCATTGTTTCATATTCTGACATAATTTATGATATTGTCAATGAGAATTTGGGGCGCTTCCCAATGCGTGTCGCAGAGTATATTTGCTTGCGGCGAATCTCTTTGCTCCTTCAGGTTTCGTAGCTTAGATGGTGATGTATAGAATAATGACTAGCTAACTTCGAAACAAATGTACGTATATTGATGCCCAGGTTTAGTATAAATTGACGTATGCACATATGTTGATAACCATGTTTAAATATAATTTACAAGAGAAGCGTGAAGCGTATGACCATTCGTTGAGGACTGACTGGACTCGACCTATTTGGTTCCCTTGAAGCAATTTGAGGTTCCTTTGAAAGTACTTTTAGTTTACGTTAGGGTTTAAGAGAGTTAATTCGTTTAATTTGTCTTGGTATGCTTAATTTAGTTTCACTTTAATTTAGATTCACTTTACTTTTTGCTTTTTCACTGATGTAACTTACGGAGGTGTGAACTTGTTACCAGAAAGCGTTTGCCCTTGAAATCAGTGGCGGATTTACCCTAAGGCCCGGGCCTAGGGCGGCCAGATTGTAAGTTGGCAATAAAGTAATTTCATTATGTAGTCTATATGGTGGATGCTGAGAAAGGGGCGGCTGATAGCTTGGGGCCTAGGGCGGCCGAGACTGCAAATCCGCCACTGCAATACTACTAACCAGATGGCCAAGTTGTCGTTTACTCGGTTTGCACGTTCTTTTATACTAAAATTTGTTGAAAGTTTACTGATTGTTTTTAAAACATGTTTAGATAATAAGTATAATATTTTATCTTTCAAGATCAAGTATCAAGTTCAAAGTTTAGACCGAGTGTTCTTTTTTCGTGAATAAGATTTCTAGTTTACAATATTAACATTACAAAAGGATATCCATATATCCTTCATAATGATCAGTCTAGAATTAACTCTTTGGACTGACCTATTTTTTTTTTGCTTTGTGGCAGTGGCACACACACACTAAACGGAGATCCTATGGCATTCGACGAGCGGCATGTGTGCGAAGATGTTGATTCACATGGTTCTTCAATAAGTGTTATACTGTAGGTTGTAATTACGGGGGAAAAAGACGTCCTGGGAGTGAGTTTCACAGTGATGCAGGGCGGCAGACAAAGGAGCCCTTGCAAAGCGATGTTCTAGGTTTGCAGATGTACGACGAACGGTTGCGCTCCTGCTGTCCGTCGTGAGTCTGACACGCGTTGCTGGGGGCGGCATGAGGCGGGACAAGTCCTGGGAATATCTGCCGTGAAAATATCTTTTAAAAAGAAAGATATCGGTTAAATGTCTGCGGTGTTTCAAACTATCTAGATCCTGGGCAACTCCGGGTCGCTGACGAGACGCACAAATCCAGCAGCTTTAGGGTGTGCTTAGGGACAGCATCTGAGATGTGTGAGCAATATTCTAAGCATGGTCTTACTTGCGCTTTGTAGAGCAAGAACAAGAACACCTGCTACGGTGTATACAGTTTTTGTTGCGAAATAGCGCATCAAGCTTCTGCGAGGCTGATTTTGCGATTAGCGGCTAGGTCGCGCCGGTCTAAAATCGTTCCCGATGACGAAATACTGCGTGCGACGCTTCCCGCTCTCTCTCTTACAACTCCAACGCCATCTAGTGTATGTGGCGTTGACTCGAGCGATTGTATTCGCGCTAGGCGCTATGTCTTCGTGATGCAATCAATTTGCAGCATAAGGCGTCGCGTCGTGGTCTAAAGATTTAGATGGTTGGGACTCAATTCTGTGGCTATCGGCGGCGGCCGGCAGCTCGGGTTCAAACCCCGTTGCCTTTTTTTCTTTTTTTTTACGGTTAAGTTTCTAAACAGTTTTTACTTGTTTTGGGTATGTCTTGGGTTAGTTTTAGTTAGCAAACAGTTTTTTTCTTGATTTTAGGTATGTCTTGGGTTACGTTTAGGTTAGCCCCTGATTAGTTTCATTTTTTTGAGCCCCCGTAGGGGTCCGTTGAACAATAGTGCAATCATAAATAACAATTTTTCTAAGAAAAAAAAAAGAGATTAGGTATTCTATCATCATTTTCTAATGGAAAAAGTGCGGAAAAGTTTTTTTGTGTTTTTTTTAACCTTAAATATATTTCTATCGGGCGTTTCGTATACTTCAGGCCTGGCACAACGAAACGAAACTAACCAAAACTAACCCAAACTAACCCAAGCTAACCTAAACTAACCAAAGCTAACCCAAAGAAATACATATATGTTTTATTTTAAAATGCATATCTTTCAATAATATGTTGAATAAAGTTTAAAAATGTATTATAGGGGCCTCTGTCGTCCATATGTTCTGGCAGCATATTTAGGAGCACACTGTAATACACGAAGAAAGCGAAACGGCGCGAAAGCAGTACAGAATTCAAAATGTTGAGAAACATCCGAGGGCGGCGGAATGTCAATCATGGCATCCCGCCGACCAATGAGAGTGAAGAGTGGCGTATACCTACGCTAGAACGCGCCAATGTTTGCTACGCGTCGAAAAATAGTTCCAGATTGAAATATTATTATTATAAAAAAATATGGATATTCCGCATTTTTTTTTTCGTAAATCAACTTGAAATAGGTTCCTCTTATTATATGAAGTAATTCTGGTAAGTAATTTTGATTGCACTTTTGTTCAACGTCACCCTCCGTAGCGAGCGGTAGCGGGCGGAGGGCCATGCGAAAGGTGAAATATTACTTATTGTAATACGTGCCCGTACTTTGGATGCACTTTTTACGAAATATACAGCAGCTTACATGTGTTTCCTCGAATACACAACACAATCGTGTCAGGAACGATTTTAGACCGGCGCGACGTAGCCACTAGTGATTTTGCGATGTTAGCAACGTGGTCAGGCCAGGACATATTGTTGTTGACCGAGTCATCCAGTAGTCTCGAGTCCGGTTGACGAGGATGAAGGCTTGGCCGATCCTGCCATAATGGTGTCAGGGCCTGCCGTATTGGCTTTCTTGGTAAACATCTTGAGTTTTTGCTACATTGAACTGAACCAAATTTCTGTCACCCCAAGTTCTAACTTTCTCTAGATCTTTATTAATTGTTGTAATCTGCTCCTGTCTGCGGTGATACCTAAAACTCAGCCGCTGGTAAAGGTTTTTCTGACCTAAATTGGGAGAAAAGGGTAGTGTCATCTGCAAAACTGTAAACAGCATTATTGGTTTCGATCAGTAGGTCACTAATATAGACGAGAAACAAAGTTGGTAAAAGTATTGCGCCCTGGGCCACGCCCGCATTAATGGTGATTGTGCCTGAGATGTGTATATCCCAAATTTGGACAAGGCAGGTGCGTAATATATTTTGCCCTTGAGCAGAAAACTTCGATACATTATATAGCTAATACCAAAAGAAGACGTTCTTACCAATGAGCCAAATCAGTTTTATCCATTTACGAACTCGGTATGCATGTAACAGATACATTTATTTTTTGAGTTTAAACCTCTTAAAGATACCTCGCGATTACCACTGGTTTGATTAAACTCATTGCCGAACTCGATTCGTATTTTGAGACGAGCAATTTTTATTCTAAATTTGAAATCGATAGGTTTAATATTTGTAGAGATACGGTGGTTTATACACATACAGACAAAAACACGCACAAACACACATATTTTGTTCTTTCTCAAACTTTTTTTTTGGTGTTATTTAGGTTCTAAACTTACTTTTACTTTTTCGTGTCCGAAGTGCTTTATAGCTTTTCGGCCCAGTATTGAGCCACGTCCAGTGCTTGAGGTCTCGCTAGCCATAGAACGTCCAAGGAACAGGTTGCAGGGCAGTCACTGCATGCGAGGAGATGGTCCATCGTTTGTACCGCACCACATTCGCACTTGCAATACCATTTGGCGCTTCTTCTGACAAAGGATAGCTGGTGGGCGGCTCATCCAAAACGTTGTTACGTGATTCAGGGCTGCTAAAACCCGCTGCTCTATAGAGCTTTTCCAGAGGCGTAGGCTTCATACAGCCTGTTACCTGTCTGCACGTTTCGTTGAGGCTTATATCCACTTTCTTAGCATGCGCGGATCTTGACCATACAGGACATGCGTATTCTGCGGTAGAGAAGCAGAGTGTTTGGGCAGTAGTCCTAAGAATGAACGCTGGGCTTTGCACCACATTTCCTGTTTGAGAGCTTTCTTAAAATGTTGTTTCTTGCAGATTTTTTGGCGGGTTTGGTCGCAATGGTGTTTATATGTCAGCGATCTATCTAGAGTAATCCCTACGTACATGGGTTTGTCGGTATGTTCGAGGATAGTGCCGTTCCAAACGACGCGACGTCCAGCTTTCTGTGTGCTCTAAAACCTCAAGAAACCTGACTAACTACTAAGCATTTGAGCGACAATTAAGCAGTACAATAAAATAATTATAAAAATACAAAAATAGCAAGTCAAAACTGAAATTTAAAGAAAAATAGCAAAAATGGGAAATTAGCATTGTTAACTTGCTCTTATATCCAGTTGCTATATTGTCCACTTGCTATTTTCTACTCGCTCTTCTGGTAATAGCTATTTTATCTACTTTTTTTGTATCAGAGCCGTTTTGAAATTACTTTCAGTGAAGGAAAACTGAAACAGGATTAAACTTACTTAAAACAATGAAAAAATTTGTTTTAAATAATTTTTTTGCAGAAAATTTTTTAATTGTTTACATAGGTACTCTATGGCTATGTTAACTAAGTGTGCAATTGTTCTGCATGTTTAATAAAAGAAAAATATGGTAATATTTTTAATTTAATGGGCGAAAACAAATGAAATGAACAAGAGTTATGGTTTGCAAATTTTCTAGATAGCGCTATTACACCTACTTGAGTTTTGCCAATAATCGTTTATGGTTCTTGGGGTTTTACCAAATATAACTAACCCGAACCAACAGAAATGACCCGGCACTAATCCAAAAATCAAATGAACCAAAATAAACATAAACTAAATAAAATTACTGAAGTCTAATTACTGAACTAACCCAACCTAACGAATACTAATTCAAATGAATTAAATTTAGCATAACCGTAACGATAGTGTTTGCTTGTTAGGCGACACAAGGCCATGGCAAAAGAGGGAACACCCTCGACAATGGTCTTGAAAATGCTGGAGCTGGATGGTATCTACATGGAAGGAGAGGAGGAGAGAGCGCTCCCGAGCCAACACTACCCAGGTAGTCAACCAAGAAACCTAAGTGAAGAAGAAGCTAGCCCAAGGCGACCCCCTGGGGATGACTGGGCAAGAGCAAAAACGGTGCTCACTGCTGGGCGACTTGAATGGGCATTGAATACATTTGAACTACTCAAATCGCCAGGGGCGGTTGAAATCTTCCCAGCCCTCTTACAAAGTAGAAAATGAGCAATTATGCCACACCTTGTAGATATCACCAGAAGCAATATGGCCATGGGCTACATACCAAAAGCATGGAGAAGGGCAAAAGTCACCTTTATCTTGAAGATAGGAAAGAAGGATGGAACAGACCCCAAATCCTTCAGACCAATAAGCGTCACGTCATTCTTACTCAAAACGATGGAGAAGATAGTAGACACGCGACCTTAGAAACGCGGCCGTTAAATGCAAGCCAGCATGCATACAGAACGGGCAGGTTCACAGAGACCGCACTGTTTCAACTGACCAGCATGATACAAGAAACTCTATATGAGAAAGAAATTGCGCCCTGCGCCTACCTAGACGTCGCGAGAGCCTTCGACAATACATCTCACGTGTAAAGAGGGCACTAACGAGAAGAGGAGTTAACGACACAATATGTCGATGAATGTGCGAGATGCTTGCCACGAGAATAACAGAGATTTCAGTAGGCAATCAGACTGTTATTGCTCACTACTAATGTAGAGTCTAGTAGTGGATGAACTGGAAATATTAATTAACCTCGCCTACATTGTGTTGGGTATGCCGATGATATTGTCATCAGAGCAAAAGTAAAGTTTGAGGGTACACTATGTGAACTCATTCAAGCTGGACTCAAAACAACGAAAGAATGGTGCCAAACAGTGGAGCTGGAAATGAACCGATCGAAAACAACCATAGTACCCTTCTCTAGGAAGGCAGAACTCCCTAGAATGAAAGCTATCTGAATTAGGGGTTCGCGAGACCGAGACCGAGACCTGGCAAGTCTCGGTCTTGGTCTCGAAAAAAAAAATTTAGCCTCGGTCTCGGTCTCGGTTTGAGCAAATAAAAAGTAATTAAATAATCTACTGTTTTATTTCGTTAATAACACAAACGTTACTTCGGAATGTTAAGTTAAATGAAACATCTAATAAGTGTCTTTTGTGTATCAGTTCTTGGTGTAGATATGATATTAGGGATAAACTTCTAAAATAATTTTACATTATTTTGTTTGCAACAGTTGTTTGGATAATAATAGTTAACTTAAATAGGTACCTAATAGTATTTTAATATATTTCATGTTAGTTTCTAAATTGTTGTTTTGATATAAAAATGCTTACGTCTAATGTAGGTAGAATTTTATTTACTTTCCAAAAACGATTGTTTTTAAAAAGTTTTATTTCGAGCTACAACTGTTCAGTACAAAGCTTTCTTAATGACTAACCCACATTAGGCATGCTGCGTATATATAATGTTCCAGATTTTGCTGATCTTGCATATGACTAATACATTAATATGAATAATAAGATGAGTCATAACAACAGTCATTCAGCGTAAATGGCCATATAATTCCTCCCTCCTTAAGTCTGAGAAAATTGGAGTTTATTTTCGAAGGGTTTCAATTTTATGTCCATTTTTACATTTCGCTGTGATTTTTTACATCGGTAATATATTATTCCTACAATTATTAATACAAGTATAATTAAACATAGTACTATAGTTACTGATATACTAGTGTTTACAATATCGAATTTTCTCAAAGGGTGCAACACTAGTTTATTTGCATTTTTTAGGGGTTCAATATTTTGAACTAAATTTTCGTCTATATTTATTTTAGGCAATTTTAACCTTAGGTTAACCGTATCAGGCTTTTGAGAATCGTAATGATTATTTTGTATCTTAACTACGCATTGTGCGGGCAAGATTAAAGACACTTGTTTTACAATCTCGACTGTATTTCTGGTTAGGGCATTGAAATAGTTATTTGTGTATTTAGAGCGCAAAGTAACAGATTGCCGCTTGAGAAAGAATGTTACTGCGCGACGCGTAGCGGAGCGCAGTAATCTTTCGAAAAAGGCAATCTTACTTTGCGCCAAAGAAAATGTCGTATAGTAACATTTTCTTTGGTACTATTAATAGTATTCTTAATTCACTTGAAATATTAGCTAAGAGATTTTGAGTAGCGGTTAGCTCATTTTGTGAGATTAATATAGCTCTAGCTTTGATATTGTGAACTTCATTGCATATTTTAGTATTTATTTGCGTAACTAAGGCTTTGAGTTTTTGAATATAATCTTGATTAGATTCATTCTTTTTCGTTAAGAATATTAATTGTTGTTGTAAATTAGCTCTGGTAATTGGATCACTGAATTTTTGTTGTAAAGCTATTTTAATTTCTTCCCAGGTTAATAAGTCTGAGCGAGTAAGTAAAAAGTCTTCAGCTGGTCCTACAATTTTTGATTTTATAGCTAATAAAACATATTCTTGTTGCGATACATCATTAGAGAAATATCTAGTATGAAAGGTGTTTATTTGGTTTATAAAAGAATCTAAACGTGATGGCGTTCCATCAAAAGTTTTCAATAGGGTAACGGTAGATCTCAAAGCGTCAGCCATTTCTATCAAGTTACTACAACTACTTAAACGTAAATCAGTTATATGGTTACTTATTCTAATAGATTGATCTTCAATATGGTTACTTATTCTAATAGACTGATCTTCAGAATTATTAAAAGGATTTTCAAAAAATAATTGATCAACGTTTAAATCTAAATCTAAATTAGAAGTTAATAGTGGATTATTTTCAGAAATATCAGAATATGGTTTTTCAATACTTAAAACTAGATTGGTTACTTGTAAAAGGTTTAGAATGTTGAGAAGTTTGTCCTTCTTCTTTAAAATTCCTCTTTGGGTAAGTAATATCTCCTAATAACTTTTTGGAGAATTTTTTCATTTCATTCTTAACTAACAGGTTGTGCAACTATAAGAATTCAAGATGACTTAAAAGACAAGGCTTGATTCCAGTTTTCTTCCTGTATCAGACAATGAGATAGCTGAGGAGATACACTGCTCGGGTCACTCGCTGCCTGCAGGGGACACTAGCATAGGCCAGTTTGTTCTACTGACGATCGTTGTGGCGTACCATAAAGCGATGCATTAGGAGTCACAAGATGCTTTACTGGGGTCTTGAAGTTCTTCTTGATCCTTTCTTAATTGTTGAAATAAAAGGTAGTGCACTGGTTGATCACTTTAATAAATCTCGTACAGGGTATCGCACTGTACTCCGAGATTCCGATCTAATACACGCACTCCGAAAGGATCCTACCGACTGCGCCGATTTTATTTACTTTCCAAAAACGATTGTTTTTAAAAAGTTTTATTTCAAGCTACAAGTGTTCAGTACAAAGTTTCTTAATGACTAACCCACATTAGGCATGCTGCGTATATATAATGTTCCAGATTTTGCTGATCTTGCATGTGACTAATACATTAATATGAATAATAAGGCCATATAATTGTAGGTATACTATACAAGTGATAGGGACTTTTTAAGTATGTACACATAAAAACTAGGTACCGATTTATGTCAATTTTATTGTCAAAGTCAACGCTTTTTCTTCTTATTTTTTACATTTCTTATCAGTTGTAGCGTAGCCATACAAAGTGATGTCATTTTCAAACATTCTGTATTATATGGGAACATTTATTTTGAAAACTTTGACGGTATACAGGGTGTCGCGGAATTAGTGGACGAAACATCAACCATGTATTTATCGGTCAAAAATAACTAAAATTTTTCTTATAAATATATATATCAGGAAGGGAGCTAGAATCTCTTAAAAATGGGCCCCTGAATATGGTTTTCTTTAATTATTTCCGAAACGGTGTGAAATAGAGTTTTAAAATTTTGGGTTTCTACTAACTTTAATATTCTGAATTTAAAAATGGAATTAAAAATAAAAAAAATTACAGGTGCCAACATTTTAGGGGGTGAATCTAAAAATTAACTTTTTTTTGGGCTAACTTTTTATATATTTTTTCTTCAAATTTTGAAAATTTGTATTTTTTTCGCTAAAAAGTGCCTCTTAGTTTGCTTCGCTAGGGCGCACCGTTTTTGAGAAAAACGGATTTTAAAGTATACTGACTGCCAAAAACGGGTGTAAAATGAAGGTTATAATTTTTGATATTACCCAAAAATTTCTTTTGACGTTACAAAACTTCATATTATTATAAAATAGTAGAAACACTTGTTTCAGCAAAAAGTTATGACAGATTTTCAAAATTTGATAAACTATAGCATTCAATTTACACCCGTATTTGGCAGTCGGAATACATTTATAATCCGTTTTTTTCAAAACCCTGCGTCCTAACGATACGAAATAAGATGCACTTTTTTGCCAAAAAAAAAAATAAAATTTTCAAAATTTGTAAAGAAAATAAAAAAATAGCCCACAAAGAAGTTGAAGTTAATTTTTTATATTTACTCCCAAAATGTTAAGCACCTGACTAAAATTTTCTATTTCTTATCCATTTCCGAATTCTAAATATTAAACTTAGTGTATCTAGGGGAATTCCAAAATTTTAAAACTCTATTTTACACAATTTTGGAAATAATTAGAAAAAAAAAACATCTTTAGGAGCCCACCTTTTACAGGCCCTAGCTCCCGTAAAGGGCGTGTCCCGATATATGTTTATAGAAAAAATTGAAGGTATTTTTGACCAATAACTAGAGGGCTAATGCTTCGTCCACTAATTTTGGGAAACTCTGTATAGGTATACGGTATATACCGTATAAGTGGATATGGTCAAAGGTGGCCATTCATCTTTTAATATAAAAAATAGCCCACAAAGAAGTTGAAGTTAAGACATGGTTGTACCAGAAGCAGATATCCAGTTGTTTTAATGGACACGCGATGTTTCGTTACCTTGTAGATATTACGAAAAATGTTAAAACTCAGGGCTGTTTATTGCTTGGAAATGGCTCAAAATAAGTTATCTACATAATTACATATTATGTACAGGGTGTCCGGTTATAAATGTAACCCCCCTTTAACTTTTTTATTTGCCCTCGTATAACAAAATATTCAGTACAAAAGTTGTAAGGATCTTCATACAGTTTTCTGTGGTGTTACTAGAAAAACAATTGAACATCGAAATTCTACTGTGCAGAATAAATTAATGTTTTTTTTTAATGGGACACCCTATATATTCTTCCGGATATCGGTAGAGCTCTTTAAGACGAGTTCAGTAATATAAGGTTTGTTGGGTCTAGCTATAATAGTTACCACGTAAATTGCAAAAGTGTCGGGTATCTGATTATTACTGAACCCCTCTCCTAAATTCTTTATTTGGTGAGCTAGAAAAAATGTTGTATACAAAAGTTGTAGGTTCCTTCAGAAGCTTTTCTGCGGTGTTACTAGAAAAACAATTGAATATCAGAATCGCATCTGAAGGAAGACTTTTTCTAGCTCACCAAATAAAGAAGTTAGGAGAGGGTCCAGTAATAATTAGATACTCGACATTCTTGAAATTTACGTGGTAACTATTATAGCTAGACCCAACAAACTTTTTATTACTGAACTCGCCTTAAAGAGCTCTATCGATATACGCTTCTCCGAAGCGAGGGTGCCCCATTAAAAAAAAAACATTAATTTAATCTGTACAGTAGAATTTCGATGTTTAATTGTTTTTCTAGTAACACCGCAGAAAACTGTATAAAAATACTTACAACTTTTGTATTTACCATTTTTTTATACGAGGGCAAATAAAAAAGTTAAAGGGTGGTTACAGTTATAACCGGACACCCTGTACATAACAGTATAATTTTTCTTCTAGAATCTTAAAAAGAAACAGGCCAATTTGAAATAAACAAGCGTTATACCCGGATTTGCACGATTTTTCAATTTTTTGGTTGATTGGACCCCGTTGGCATAAATTGCCAATAACATACATAAAAATTTGATTATTTCAGAAAAATAAGTTCTCAAAATTCAACAAATAAAAATATTTTTCGAGACCGAGACCGAGAGTTTCGTTACCTTGGTCTCGGTCTCGATAGGTAAGTCTCGGTCTCGGTCTCGGTCTCGTTTTCGAGACCGAGACCGAGACAAGACCGAGACCGAGACCATAGTCTCGCGAACCCCTCATCTGAATACATGGGACCTATATTACATCGGCATCGGAAGACAGATATCTAAGCATAAAGCTAGACTGCCAGCTCAAATGGAATAAACACATTGGAGGAGTTGTAACCAAGGCTACGAGGGCCCTCAAGGTGTGCCGAAGCCTGATAGTATCCAATGATAGTAAGACCCGCCCTACTTTATGGGTCGATTATCTGTTGAAAAACACCTTAAAATCAGCTCTCAACAAAGTACAACGTGGCGTGCAGAAGCATAACTGGCGCAATGAAAACCTCTCCAACAGCAGCATTAGAGGCAATTATGGGCCTCGCACCTCTACGTCAAGAATTGAACAGGGGACCGGAGCCGGAGTATTTGGGACAGGAACGAAATTATCCGAAGCAAAACAACCGGACATATTACAGGCGGAAATTAACGCTATAGGAAGATATCCGTAGTTCAACCTCGACAGAAACTATGCGAAGAAAAAAATTATTATCTTGTCAGCAGTAGCTATCAAAGCGCTGAGCTCACCAACAATCAGCTGCAGAATAGTATGAAAGTACCTAGATAGGTAAAACGAACTAGGCAAGAATAACAAGCTATCCCTTCAATGGATACCAGGGACACGCGGCTGGGATAGAAGGTAACGAAAAATCAGACCAATTGGCAAAAGTAGGAGCACAAACTTCGCTTTGAAGACCGAAATATTTCTGTGGCATAGGGATGCACACCTACAAGAAAATATTCACGAAAGAGGAGCAAACCAAATGGATCAATATATGGGAACGCCTCCCTGGGTTAAGGCAATCAAAGATGTTTCTAGGGCCCCCTCACCCAGGAAGATCAAAAAGTATAATAACACTGAGTAAGAACAATCTCCGCATCCGCACCGGTTTTCTTACGAGCCACTGCCGGTTTAGAAGGCGCTTGGAGAGAATAAAAATTTAAAACGAGGACGGTTGCCGGATCTGTGAGGAGGGGAGGAAACCCCGGAACACCTTCTCACGGTGTGGTGCTCAGGCGAATGGCCGGCTTCGGGTGCTGCATCGTCGAACAGGAGGAACTTCTATCTATAGAACCATCCTGACTACTTGCTTTTATCAAAACACTGAAGTTAAATGAGATACTCTGATTGAGAACAGCACCAAGGAAGGGGGACACAATAGATCTATACAGGTCGCAGTGTACTAATACCCCCCAAGATCATTCATTCATTCATTCACGCTTGCTTACGTCTACATTTTATCTTAAGTTAGTTTGTTAGTTTTCGTTAGCTACGAATTGCAGTTGGAATAACTAGCAACAGCTATCCGAAATTGATAAAAACTACCCCAAAGTCAAACAAATAAAAATTAACAGGAATAAAATAAAACAAACCCAATTTTTTATCCAGATTCATTCAACAAGCTAATCTAAACCATTGTTTATACAGTAAAAAGACAATGTCTAAACTAATCAAAACAATCCATCAATAATTAAATTACTTAGAATAAGTGTGTGCTACTTTATATAGCTTGATGATAAAAGTATGTTTGTAATTGTTAAAACTTATTTTTTAAGATTCGTTTAGCTTTTGGTGAGCTAGGGTTAGTTTGTCCTAGATTAAGTCAGCCATAGTTGATAAGATCTAGCCCCCTCTAAAAACATAATTAAATTATTTACATTTAATACAGTTATATGCTTTATACTCGTTATATTTGATTACTTTGGGCCCGTATTTTAGTAAAAAATAGTGAGCAATGAATCCAAATTAATGCAAGCCACCTCAAATTGACTAGATTTAAACCCAACGAATGAATTAACCACAACTAAATCATAATAATTAAAACTAATCCAAATTAATCAAATCAAACAGAAATTAATTAAGTTTGATATAAATTGTAAATAAATATATGCTTTTTGCTTATTTAGCTTAGTTTGTGTTAGCTTGGTCTAGTTTATTATTGTTCTGGTTAGCTTCGGTTAGATTGGGCAAGCCAGAAGAACTGCTCAGACAATCCTAATTAATAACATGAATTAAATATATCATATAAGTTTGGATTAGCTTTTTTTGTATATTCTGTAAACTATACCCATACAAACTTAAATTAATACAATTTATCCCAAATCAACCAAAGTTCACCCAAACCAAAGCTAACCCAAATGAATTAATGCTAACATGAATTAAACAAAACTGTCCTAATGCAGTCTAATTTACCTACCTACTCACGTAGGTAAACCCATCAAAGGTAATGCAAATTAACCAAAGCAAACCCAAATAAACCAAGTTAACCGTAAAGCATAATCAAATGTATGCTTCTTTGCACTTGGTTCGCTAGAGGCTGGAGTCAATTTTGGCTACTTTGGGGATGTGCTAGCTGGCAAGGACTAATCGATATTAACCTAATTAAATAAATTAATAAAATTTTCAAAATTGAGTGACGCGGCTACATTAGGAATTACAAAAAATTTAAAACACCATTGCAGTAATGGTTGTTTAAAAACTTTTTAGGCAAGATTGTTTTCGATTAATTCGAAAGGTTGTTTCCATAAAATACCTTGTAGCATGACCATGGAGCATTCCTATAGTATAATATTCTTACTTCCTTGTGATTTCACACGTGTCACACCGTCTCTCTTCACTATACAGGCTATAGCAATGTATTGAAAATTTTCCTAATAAGGTTTGGAATCGGTCAAGCTCATCAATACCCAACGCCAATCTTTTACATTACTGAAGACGAAAAAGATCTCCTGACCATGCACATGTTATGCATAAGTATGTAACAATGTGTACTAAACCGCCATCGAACAGGCGCTTTTCCCACTTTTCCTCTAAAAAACGCTAAAAATTAACGTACCTAACTCGCGGGGCGATCTAAAAATATCCGATGCCAAGCGAACTAGTGGTCGCGAAATCGAAATAGCAGTCTTAAATAGCATTTCAGCTCCAGACCGTGCACATTTTACAGTCCCGTTTACATCTCACATCCGAGCGCGTCAAATCCAACCGTTTCGCTCTTATTCTTCGTTTGTTTCTTTGGCAACGCGATATTCAAAACATTCCCAGGACTGTTCTTGGACCAGCCCTCGTGAAACGGTCTCCAAAGCATTCAAAACGCCAACGGCTCAGCGGGGCATTCACTTGTTTCGAGCAAACACACCGTCAACTGCTTCGATCTTCTTTTTTTCTTCGTGTTCTTCGCGGCCTTCTCGCCGAAGCAGCGGCGGAATGGCGGTTGTTCTTCCACAGCCTGCCTGACCGTCAGTTTCGGGCCAGAGTCGAAAAACAAAAGGTGCAAAGCGCTGGTTTCAAATCCGGTAGGCGTCGAACAAGGTTTTTGCGGTGAAGTTACGCAAAATCTGCGATTGTTTTTTATGGTGAAATTTTTTTGAATTGTGGTGACTGCAGAGTGAAGATAGTGTGTTTTAGACATTACTTCTCCCTATACAAACCGAAAGCAATGAATTATAGCGTTTTATATATTATGTAGGAGCATAATCATGAGTGCTAGAACAGAATTCGAAATCTAATTGTTGTAAACATATTGATAAAATTGTGAAAGTGGCTGTAAAAAGGATATATTATTTTTTTGGTGTCGTGTAACATGTGAAGAAGTTGATGTCAGGAGAATTCAACGCTTGTCGAGATCAGAAGACCGCGAGGAATGTGATTAGGTTGGTAATAAAGATTTTTCGCCTTAATTGGACTCGTAATGATGCGGGATTATAAAATCTCCAGATTAATTAAGATATTTGAAAGCCGTTGGAGGACTAGGTGATATTTATCAGGGCGGCAGACCGGACCGTCCAACAGATAATTCAAGATTATTGCGTTTTCAAGAAATATTATTGGTAATTGTTTCATGATTTTCCTAAAAATACAACGTTTAATTTTTGTGTAGCTTTGAAACCAACAAACTATACATTTTTCTCTTAAGCCGTTAGCAAAAGTTTCATAACTAAAATGTTCTCAGAATCGAAAGCTTTACATACATCTTCAAGCTACGTATTTATATTTTTTAATATATATTACATTGATTTACCTGTTACCACTCTCAGTAGATTGGAAACACAATATGTTTAGGTCGTAAATTAATATTGCAATCGTTATTTATTTTCTCCTCAAATTTATTCGTACGAAGTTATACTTATCAAAATATTTTAAATTTGGAAAAGTTGAAACGGATAATAATTATCATAATTAAAGGAGAAAGCTTAAAATGGATCATCAAGGAACGTAAAAGGCGACTGTATTGAAATACGGGGAAACAAATC
>MU182452.1:277691-309810 GCA_016904865.1 Pissodes strobi | reverse complement strand
CCTCTTATACACGTATATCATACGCTATTTTTTATTACGAATGCATCATAATCTCAAAAATGTTTTAAATATTAAATTTAAAGGATACATTGACGAATATATTAATCTGTCACATTTGACATGATCAAATGTTTCTATAGCAACCTTTAAAAAAGTAGGCGCGTCATAAACATCATTTTATGCACGCTGTAGCGTGCGATAATCGTTGATTATGATGCATGCGTAATAAGAAATACGTTAGAATGTTAAAAGCATTATACCGAGCATTATACTCTACCCTGAAATTTCAGAGCATAAAATATATCTGTCGTGTTTTAAATCTATATGTTGTACTAAAGCATATCATATCATCATCGTCACTCAGCCCTTTGCATCCACTGCTGGATATAGGCCTCCCCCAATCTTTTCCACTGCCTCCTGTTTTGAGCGCTCTGCATCCAATTGCCTTCCATTCTTTTGATGTCGTCGGTCCATCGTGTGGGCGGTCTTCCTCTCTACTTCTTCTATCGGCTCTCGGTCGCCATTCGAGCAATCTTCTCGTCCATCTACCATCGGTCATTCGAGCAACATGCCCCGGCCAGCTCCATTTAAGACTAGCGATCTGTGATATAACATCAGTAATACCAGTTCTCCGTCATATATCTTCGTTTCGGATATGATCCCGTAACGACACCCCAAGCATAGATCGCTCCATTTTTCGTTGAGTTGTTCTCAGCTTCCTTGTCAGGGTTAAGATTTCCGCACCGTAGGTCAATACCGGCAAAACGCACTGATTGAAAACCGAGTTGAAAACTTTCTGTTTTAGTGATATTGGTATTTTTGCTCTAAATACATCATTCAGTCTTCCGTAGGCAGCCCAGGAAAGTGTTCACAGGTTTGGTTGTCTCTTGTTATTGTTATTTCATGACCCTGGTATACGTAGCTATTCACAAGTTCTACCTCTTGCCCACCAACAACCAAACTTTCATTAGGAACCAGGTTTGTCATGTATATCGTTTTTGAAAAGTTGATTTTAAAATCAGAGCATACTTCCTGTAGTTCCTGTAACATCTGCATAATATCTTTCAGGTTGTCTGACAGTATTATTATATCGTCCGGGCGACATTGTGTCCCCCTGCCGCACACCTTTTCCGATAGGGATTGTGTTGGTGTTTTCGTGCAGTTTGCCTTGAAGTTATAATTCTCGTCAATAGTTTATGAAGATCGCTTAGCAAGCTTATTTTCTCTAGTTCAGTCATATCCCCTTTTTTACGGAGCAGTATTACAGTGGCGTTATACCACTTGTCTGGTATGGTCTGGTCAGAAAGGTACATATTAAAGAGAATTTTGATCTTCTGGAATAGAGATGTGCCATTAATCTTAATTGCGTCAACCACCAAACCATCATCACCAGGAGCATTGTTGTTTATTTGCTTTTCTTAGTGCTAGCCTTATTTCATCGATGGTGATTTCCGGTAATACCTTTGAGCCCTGGTTAACTATTCCCGTCTTAGATGTTATTATCTCTGGCTCTATATTTGAGATTTGTTTGCTTTCTTTTGACTCTTGAATAGTACCTGATAGAAGTCCTCAACCATTCTCAGTATCTCATCTCTATTTGTTGTAACTTGTCCTTGTTGATCCTTTACTTTTATCATTTATTTTTTTTTAGCTTTGGAGATTTCTGCGCAGTAGTTTCATGCTCTTGTTGTTTTCTATTGTTAGTTCGATTTGTCTCTGATTATATGATCTGATGTCTCTTCCTCGGTCTCTTCTAATGGCATTTGATACTAGTCTGTTTGTTTCTTTTAACTGCTCAGTAGTGGTCGTCTCATCGCTTCTAATAGCTCTCCGTCTTTCCATTAGTTTTTTGGTAGCTTGTCCTAGCTTTTCTTCTTTCTGTAACTTGGGACAGTATCCTCGTTGGCTGTCCAGCATCGCATCGATTATTTGATCATTTAAGCTTTTTATGGTTTCTTCTGGTCCGCATTTATTTAGTTGTTCTGTAATACATTTTTGGAAACTCTCTACATCTGTTGGATGCGAGGTCGGATGTCTCCATAGTCCGTTGTTGTCTGTTTTCCTTATCATTCTGTATCGTTCCTTCCCAGTATTTATTACTATTTTGGCTCGTACCATTCTATGGTCACTTCCAGTGGTCATCCTGCTTAGGACCGTTACGTCTCTGACTATATGTCTTTTGCCGGTGATTATAAAGTCTATTTCGTTCTTCGTCCGACCATCCGGACTTTCCCACGTCCATCTTCTATTAGGTTTCTTCTGAAATAAACTGTTCATCATATCATATGGGTTGTTTTGTAGCAAGTATCCTCGTAGTGTCTCTCCTCGGTCGTTTCTTCCTTCAGACCCGAATTTTCCTAATGCGGTCGCTGTATCACTTTCTCTTATTCCTATCTTGGCATTGAACATACAACACAAAATTGTAAACTGTGTATGATGGTCTCTTAGGGCAGTATCGATCTCCTCGTAGAACATTTCTACCTCTTCATCTGAATCGATCTGAATGCTGTGTTGTTGGCGCGCAAATATGAATGATTTTCATCTCGTGTCTGCTGTCCAATCTGATAACTAGGTATATTACTCTGGTTGATACTTTCTTGAGAGATATGATGTTTGAACCGTGCCGTTTGCGTATTGGGAATCCTGTTCCCCCTATGGATTTGTCGTCTTCACCTACATAGTAAAAGGTATGGCCAGATATGAGGCTCACCAATTGTTCGCCACGCCTTCTATCTTCGTTAAGGCCAACTATGTCCCATTTTATGTTTTTCGACTCAGATTCTAGCTCAGTTAAAGGTTCTTCTGACAGGAGTGACCGTGCGTTATACGTTGCTACATACAGTTCTTATTTTTAGATATTCCCGAGGATATTCCTCTTTTCTTCGCCAGGTGTTTGACCCTTCCCAGAATCCATGGGACAGACTGATGAAACAACAGTGCGAGATTCTGAAGATATTCTTCTACTCGCCTGGGGTCGAGCCTGGGATCCTCTAGTTTTTGCAGCTGGCATTTTCATGGGGAGTATTTAGCCATAAAACACCACGTTGGCTAGACGTGTTGGTGAGTTTGCATTTCAGCCGCCCATTTTGGGTCAGACGCAGTCTGTAGCCGCCCAATCTGGGTCAGACGCGACATGAGTTTGCTAGCTTTGGTCCGGCCCAGGTATTTCATTTCCCCGGTACCGCCCATATCTGGGAAGCGTTCCCCTATCCGCCACCTGGGGAGACGCCCGATGGAGGACTAGCAACCCCGCACGGGGCACACATATAAAACGTGATTCATGATATAAAATTATACAAATATTGTATGCAAAGAAGCTGATAACCGAGCAGATAACAATAAAAGATTATTATTAAAAATGGTAGAAATATCACTTTAACTAACAATAAAACTATCTTTGAAGATCTAAGTATAATTTTTCAAACATCTAAATATTAAATAATAATACATCAAGACATGATAGTGTTAATTTATCAAACATTTAAATTAAATATATTTATTATTAAAATACACAAATAATTCTTACAAATTAACCTATATCTAGATAATTAACTTTAGCTCGAGCTTTAGCTTTAACATAAGCTCTAAAAACCTGTAAATATATTTCAACCTTTTGATTTGACATAACATATAGATTTGTCAGTATCCAAACACAAGAATGTAACAACTTAATTTATTAATTATATTTAACCATTATGCAAAATATTTTCCTATCTATTAGAACGTTAGAGCGGTTACATGTAATTTATATTTATATTGTATTTATACCATTCTCAATATTCTCATGTTTCATATTGTAGCCCTGACGAAGAAAATAAAAATTTTCGAGAGTTTGGTGCCGCTTAAAAAAACCTAAACACCCTTATAAAGACCGATTCCCCAAAGAATACAATAGCCACATGCAAAACGTTCGGAAGAAAATGTAGAAACAACCAAGTAAAGATGAGTAAATTAAAAACAATAAAAAATACACTTTAATACTTACTGTAAAAGTTAGATAAAAGTCGAAATAAAAGTATTGGAATTATACATTTTAGCAAAATACATTTATAAAGAACATAGAAAATAATTTATTAATAGCATCAGATTAATTTACTTTAATTTATAAAATATCTGAAATGAATAAAATATACGTTAGCATTATTTTCTACGCTGAATTTTCAATGAAGAAAGCTCTATTTTGTGTAAAATAAGTAGTTTAATTTTTTATAATTGAAATAAAAAGGTTTAAAGCAATTTTGAAAAATTTAAATGACTCATGGCAGGCAAATGATGAATGGATAGAAACACAGACGAATATAAACAAACAAATCAAAAATAAAAAAGTTGGTAAACGCAAATGCAACAAAAGAATAAAATTCTGAGATAGAGCGACACATATAAGTAAATTAATGACAATGACAACTACAATATTTATTGGAAAAACAAACATTTTAATAGCATATTTTAGCAAAACGCACTTAGGTACAGACGAAGATCCTAAAAGTATCAAATGTATTATCTAAATCTATTAAAAATTTGCATTTAGAATACAATAGATTCGCAAAGATATCAAAAATCATAACAGAAAACCATTTAAATATACTATCTATTGGAAACAACAAGACATATTTTATAATAAGTAGGTATTACCACCGTTAAAAAACTTAACGCTTCTCCGGAATTCCAAAAGCGGAAGGTTCTTGAAGGAACTTAAGTTCATCTATATGAAGTTCTCTTTAAACAATTATTTTGTTTGATATACATTTTTGAAGCAATTTAGAAGATTCAAACATTATTGGAATGTTATTCACACACAGAGCTAATCCATAAAACAAGCAAAAGTAAGGTGCTTTAGAAAACAATAGCAACATGAACGTCCGGAGAAAAATATTCCGACATGAAAAAGTACATTTCGAACAATTTGTCTCTTTGACAAACGTCTGTGATGCCTATAATAAAAAACTAACCCAAACTAACCTAATGAAAATATATATATTTTTAAAATTATAATTAGACTCGAGAAAAACGCTTTCTTTATTAGATATTCATATAGAGGGGGAGCATCGTGAAGAAATCTTTTTAACTCCTCTCGTGGTTTTTTCTTAAACAATGATAATAATTTGGCTATATGCATATACACATTATTTTCAAAAACAAATACATAATTTGTATATGTATATAAAAGCACGATACAAAGTGTATCGTGAATAAACGAATATATTAAAATCATTGAATACTTATAATTTATAAATTATTAAATCATAATTAACAGAGGTATTTGACGTTTTAATACGAATAACAATTTAACAAAAATACATTGAAGAAGTGCTGTATATATCTACTTAGTTGCATTTTTAATTTTGTAAAAAATGAAACCGATATCAGAACAAAAAATAGCGTAGAGAACGCCAACGAGTAATGTACAAAACGAGCATAAGAGAATAAAAAAATGAGAAATAAGTTCGTAAAAATATCAGAAAACAGAGCACAAAAGCAATTAAAGACAGTTAAGAAAACAATAGTAAGATGGTAAGTGAGAAGAAAATTCAAAAAATTAAGAAAAATAGATAAATTAATTAAAATAAATTTTGATTACGGAAAATAGGATATTCAATTGTTCATGTCAACATTTGTTATAAACAAACACACAATAGATAATTTTAGCAATATTTTTTATAATCAAAGGTAACCAAAATGTAAAATGTATGCACAAACAGTAAAAATAAAAGATCCAACGAGGAAACCAACCAAGCAATAAATAAGCAGGTTGGGAAAAATATCAGAAAACATAACACAAAAGCAATTATTAAAGATTGGTATTACAGAAAATATCCAGCGAAAAAAATCAAAATGCAGAAATTAAATCACAATTACCAATACAAATAGTTTATTCCTATTAATACTGGCTGTGAAACTACATACCTCAGATACACATATAAAGCTCCTTAACGGAAGGTCTATTTCATTCATATTATGAACGCGTATTTAAATAAATATTTAATTTTGAAAAATTTAAAACCTTCAGATATATTTGAGCTATCAATGACTGAGCAGAAATCCACACAAATATAAACAAGAACACTCGCCAATAAAAGAATCAATAAAAGTTCATAAATCTTTACCAACCTATAGCATAGGTTCTATCACAATGCATAAAACCATCTACATATAGTACAAAAAGCAAATATCAATAGTTAATTTAATAATTATTGTTAAACTTACCTACGCCATCAGTTACAACCGCAAAAAACAAGCAATTACATCTAGACAGAATTTGTTAAATTTAGTAAAATGATGAAACATAATAAAATAAAATCATCAAATTTGTTGAATAGAATTTGCACTACTTGAAGGATGCTAGAAGATGATTTAAAAAATTATAGCCCGATGTACGAGGCTATACCTTTGCATCTTTCTAGTTTCCAGTATAGGGAGATTTGACATCCTCTATTATATACAAGGTGTTTATGGGTATCTCGATGAACTCTAAAGTGGCTCAACATTATGTTTATATATTAATATAATATAAATAGAAATGGCAAGGCCACGAAGAAACTACAAACCTTCTTCACCACACGAGCTACATGGAAATTCCACTGAAGTTCCTGATTTAGATGAACCTTCAAGAATGTAATTGGGTCTGCGTCTCCCTTATCATGATAAATGTAAATTTATTGGCTTTAGTTTTAGCAGTGGCCCATTTCATGAGCAACCTGGAATTCCTTCAGTGAAACTCAAGTGAGCAACTGATTAGGGTGTGATCAGCAAAGAAGGCGCCAGCGATTACGGATAAAACAGTTTCTAAAGTCAAAACCGAGGGGTAAACCGCAGTGGAAATGTAGTGTACAAACAAGTGGAAATTAGTGGAAATGAAAGTGGAAATGTGTGGAAATATGTGGAATTTAGGTGGAAATTAGTGGAAATATGTGGAATTTAGGTGGAAATTAGTGGAAATATGTGGAATTTAGGTGGACATTAGTGGAAATATGTGGAATTCAGGTGGAAATTAGTGGAATTCATGTGGAATTTAGGTGGAAATTAATGGACATGGACATACGTGGAAATTATTGGAACCATATGGATCATGCCAAAAGTAGATTTCGTAAATTTGTGACTACCTACATCGAGGGGCTAACCGCTGATGGTATTTTGGTGTACACTGGCTTGGTATTTTTGGAATTATTTCGGTATTTTTTTGGTAATATTTGGTATTATCTGGTAATATTTGATATTATGTGGTAATATTTGGTATTATATGGTAATATTTGGTATAATCTAGTAATATATGGTATTTTGTCGGGTATTATTGGTATTTTGAGTGGTATTTTATGGCATTTCTTGTACAATTGTCTAATATGAGCATGCACAATAACTATTAGTGATGGGGATAATTCGAATTAAAATAATCGATAATCCGGTTATTTATATAACCGGTATAATCCGATTATGAAAGTTGGTAATTCGGATTATAATCGGAACTGAAATCACTCACTTTTTGCGATAAACATTCGAGTGACCGGTGACGGCGTAAACCGCGTAGAATAAAGTTTATAAAGCCGGGTAAACCCAAGAACTTGGGTAAACCGATACTTTTCTTGGCTTAATGATTTTAATAACATGGTTGCCAGTTGTCGCTTTTCTGGCAGATCACAAATATGCATATTTTTTGGATATATTTTGTATTGAACTTTTGGGTTTATTGAAGCTCTTAATTATGTATTTTCATGATTGTTTTTGTCAGCAAAATAAAACTATTCTAACAAAATATAAAAGAAAAACATGCTTTTTATAAGATAATTTAAAAATTAAAAAAAATCTACATTATATAATACTGAATATTAAATGCTTGAAAAAAACATAAACATCATTTTAATTCTTTGGCAAAACTGAAACAATAAAAGGAACATAAAAGTAAAAACAGAAGTTTAAATATAAAAATAGGAACATGTGCACGTATTAAAAATTACGAATTATATAATTCGAATTATGATAATTCGGTTATTGAAATAATTCGTAATTCAATAATCCGGTTATTGAAATAATCCGATTATGCCCATCACTAATAACTATGCATAATTCACAAGGCACATGTCGCAATGTTGCAACTCCCTGTTCGATGTCCTTAACAGTGTTGCCAAATGCCCAATAATTATCGGAATCTCTCATAATTCTTGCTTGATCCTGATAATCGATAATTGCCCACTATCCAATGCTCAATCAACCATAATTTTTAAATACAAGAAGCTATATTCGGAAAAAAATTCCAATGGTAATAATAATAATAATCAGCTCTTTGTTTCCAACAGGCAAACGCCCAATTACAGGAAATTCACATACAAATTAAGAGCAAGTAATTCACAAAAAATATTCTTATACAAAGAAAAATAATAAAATATAAAATAAATAATAGTTATAATTAAAATAAACTAGCAAATTAAACTAAGACTAAATATAAGGAATGTAGAGGAACCTTGAGAGGAACGAAACCGATCAAGAACTTTACGAATAACGCAAATTAAGTTAGGCAAACTAAAAAAACAAAATAAGCCAAAATATAAAGTGACAAAGAAGAAAGAAATGAAAACAAGGGAAATACAGATGAACAATGAAGATGAAGAATGCGGAGATACAGTTAAGGTGGGAAATCCGAGGCGAAACCAGACGCCTCACGCAGATGTTTCAGGACCTTAGACAAGTTGCTGGTATATATATGAGAGGCGTTTGATACAAGATTGAAATTTTTCCACATGTTGTGAATGGGGCACTGGTATAGAATATTAGATCTCGCCAAGGATCTCGCCAATCTCAGACTGAACACGGGTTGTTGCTAAACGCTGTACCTGAAATGCTATACTTTCCAAAGGAAAGAGACATTTGATCACATCATGGAGAAGCGTATAAAGGAATGTCAGCGAATTGTATCTGCATGCAGACAGCGACAGTTTCCTGAATCTAGACAACAAAAGGTTATGATCAAACCCTCGGTCTGGGTAAATACCGTCCTCTCTGAACATAAGATACGTGAGAAATCGCCTCTGCACAGCCTCCAACGAATCAGTGTGGCGATCATACCACGCGGACACCATACAAGTGACCCATAATCCAGCCTTGGTCTAACGAAGGAGTAATAAAGCAGTTTGATAACAAAGATGTTGGTAAAATTTGTGCAGGATAATCTCGAATATTTTGGACAAGTTACATGGAGATAGGACGAAAATTCTCAATAACTATTGCATCGCCCTTCTTATGCATGGGACAGACTATTGCAACCTTCCAGGTTTCAGGAAACATGCCCAGTTCCAGGATTTCAGATTGAAGATATGACACAGGTGCTCGCACAAAAAGATATTACAGTCTCTAACAATGAAGTGGGATGCCGTCTGGACCAGGGGTGATTTTGTTTTAAAGCTATTTGCTTGCTACAACTATATCATCAGTAGTTATTGGCGGAACGTCGATGCTATCGGAATACTGAATTAACGGATCAATCTTTGCAGGCTGGTGGGAATATTTGTACACACTTTGAAAATAGTTGGAAAACGCCGACACATTGGGGTCCGTGGTAAGAGTGATTAGTGTCTTTCATAGTGGCTGGAATGCGGGATTGAGCTATTTTGCTTTGAATAAAAGACCAGAAATTTTATGGATCAGAAGTTATGATTGTTTCGGCATGCCGGATATATTCCCTGTATCTTGTCGCGGCTCGATTTAATTAAGCTGCGCAAAGATTTGTATCTGGCGAGGTAAAATGGAGATTTATGGGTTCACGATAGACCTTTCCTGTTTTGAATACATTGTCAATGAGTTCCTCCTCCTCATTAAGATTCTGACATGAGTTTCCGACATCTGTGCCATTGAGAACAGGCGACCAGTCAGTGTTCGACATTAGCTCATAATAGCTATGAAATTGACTTTTCTGAAATTGTTAAGGGGTAGATCATTATTGTATACAGGAAAGCTGCCTATGTGAGGGAGGACCGTTTGAAAATTGATCAGGAAGGATGGATGATACGGATCTTCATTAACAAGTGGTACGTCGTCTTTTTGCAGGAAAGTTTTAAAGTTGGCAAAAACTAGATCCCAACAGCGGTGGCTAATGTTAGGTGTATTATTATATTGGCGAAGGTTAAGTATTTCAGTGAATCCAGTCAAAAGTCTGTGTTTAGCATTGGGAGGAAGGTTTGTAGTGTAAGAAGGAATATTGAAGTCTCCCAGAATTATTACATTTTTGCTCAACATTATATCTATTGACGAAAGAGCCTCCAGGAAAATTTCTACCTGAATATCGTTAGTAGAAGGAGGTATGTAAACATTGTAAACAGTAAATATATATAATATAAAATAATTAATAATTAGCTTACAACCTAAAATGTCAATGAGTCGCGCTCCTTCGCAAGGATCCAGCTGTTCAGAAGCAAATTTGTCGGAGAACAGTAGACCACATATGATTCGGGGAAGAGTTCAGTGTTCAAAATATCGAGTTGGAGCCCTGATTCTGTAACAGCAACGATATCGTAGGTACAAGCAGCAACGGCACTATAAAAATCGTTTGCTTTGCTAGGGAGGCCGCGTACATTCTGGTAACAGCATGTGACGTCATTGAGAGAAGTACAGAAGGGACTACTACCAAAGGTCAATATTTTATAAAAGTAGGTAGCGGCTAAAAGAATTAGGGATTAATAGTTTAGGTATCTCTCGTAGTATCTGTTTAGAAAATCTAATAATAACTAACGTGTACGTATTTGTTTATATTAATGTTTACATGTTTTGTTCAGAATATTAGTATAATTTTTAACCAAAAAATACCGTTATGAAAATAACAGGACAATAAATAATAAAAATGTTATCCATTTTCGATTATTAAGCTGAATTTCTATTTTTTTTTATGATATTGACACACACACTAAAGGGAGATCCTATGGCGCTGGACGAGCGGTGTGTGTGCGAAGGTGTTGATTAACACGGTTCTTGAATCGTTGTAGGTTGTAAATATTTAAAGGTGATCGATTCTAATTTCACGCTCTAAATTGAATTTGTTTAAAATCGCATTGTTCAGCAACTCAAATTTTATTTCCCATCTAGTCGGACCAAACAACTTCAAGCGACGCAGTGCACTACGAGAGCATTTCACAAATTAATATACCCAATCGTACTCGAAACGCTGAAAGCCGGCAGCGATTTTTTGTATCTTATCTTTATCTCCAGAATCCACCATTTAATTTGTTACCATCAGTCCTGGGACACCCTGTATGCATATGACAAAGGAATAAAACCTCTTTTTCTAAATTGTTTTTCTAAAACGTTTTGACATTTATTTATCTACCCTATAAATAATAATATCTAATTAAGCTAATTTAACGTTTCAACTGGAAAAACTCGATAACTTTTTGATTGACTCAAAAGGTCGGTAAATTGAAAAATAAAGAAGTTTGATTCATTAGTCCAACACCCGCTAAATTATTTTATAGTTATTTTATAGGTATAAGTTATACCTACATACATGTGGCGTTTTACGCTATTTTTATAAATAAATATTGTCTGGCAAATGTGTATCATCATATAAAATAATGAAAAAGTGGAAATAAAGTGGAAATTAGTGGAAATGTATGGAAATATGTGGAAATTATATGGAAATATGTGGAATTTATATGGAAATACGTGGAAATGTGTGGAATTCATGTGGAAATATGTGGAATTCATGTGGAAATGTGTGGAAATATATAGAATTCATGTGGAAATATGTGGAATTCATGTGGAAATATTATAAAAAATGGAAATATGGTGTACAAATTTTCAGATGCGGTTTACCCCTCGGTCAAAACCTTTGGTGTTAACTTCATTTAATTCATTCTCGCCCCCTGACCTTTCAGATGAGATTTCTGATATTATAATAATGGGGCTCAATCAGAAGCACTGCCCATCGGGTCGCTTTCTAAGACTTATAGCTATGAAAACTTTCCATGGTATTCAAAACGCCAAGTTCAGAGTCTATATATATTTTTCCAATTTTTCTTGATTCCGAATTGATATGCGTAAAGAATTTATTGATAACTGAAAGACGTGAAATAGTCAGCGGAATAGTGCAGTTTATCATGGAATTCTAAAACACTTACTTGATTCAGAAGAAATTCGCAGTGTAATAACTAGGTATGTTGGCCAATGTAAAAGAAGATGAATATTCACAGAAATACTAAATATGGAGGGAGTGACTTTCTCGAAAGAAGTAAAATTGTTTTTAGGCAGTTGCGTGATAGCAGGACGCCTTCAATCAAGTTGCAAAAACGCGGAAGTTATTTTACTATCTAGGAAATGCTCTCCTTTTTGGTGAAGCGAAGAGAGAAAACTAAAGACAGATTAATACATTTCTAAACTACTATCCAAAATGATCACCATAGGAATAAGGATAACATTGGAGTCGGTCGATTATTTTTAATTTCCGGCAACCCTGACAAAAAGTGTGATACTTGAGATAGCATTCAACACTGCAAAATGCAAAAATTGATTAAATGTATGTTGAAAATTCACTATTACACTTATACAAAAAGAAAAAGAACAGGGACAAAAAGATATGAGGATTATATAGAGAACTAACTGTTATTGGAAAACTTCGGCGTAAATGCAGATGAAGATTTATTAAACAAGCTTCGATTTGTCGCTGACGTAGTTTTGGTCAGCACTGAAACATACTCGTATGTTACGCAAACTGAACGAAACAGCAAAAGAGTAGGGCAACCTGAACTTAAACAAGATAAAAATACTATCACATATGGCAATGAAACCCAAAATGGAGGAGATCGTGTACCTCGCGTTGTACCTATAGCTTAACCAAATAGCAGGGACCAAAGAAAATGTTAATCGTAGTAACATTTTCTTTGGTACTACCGAGTCAGTACTGACCTGGACATCATTCGGAAGCTTAAGCAACATTACAAACATATTTATAAAATAATACCGGAATTAATACTCTAATTCGTCTATATAAAATTCTATTTTAATAAATATTTTAATATTGTATAACTGAAACAGTTATAAACTCGGTTATAAAGGTTTGAAGCAAATTTAAACGGCCGATGGAACGCAAGTGACGAATGGTTAGAATTGCATAGAAATATAAAGAAGCTGACATGTCAAAAATAGAGAAGTTTATAAAGATATAAGAAAACCTTACGCAAAAGTAACAAAAGGTTATCGAAAATAATAGCTACATGAAATTTCCGAGATTAAAATTCTGAAATAGAAAGGCATATATAAATAAATTGAAAACAATGACAAGAACTACAATAGTATTTTTTCGGGAAATACATTTATGAAGATGCCATTTCAATACCATATTTTAGCAAAACACATTTACATACAAAGACCTTCAAAAACGTCAAATCCGATACGTGAATTTATTGCAAAAAATAGGTTCGTAAAAATATAAAAAAAGAAAATACTACCTATTGAACACATCAAACTACCTTTTGTAATAAGTAGTTGTTATTATACTGATAAAAACTTCTGAAGTCAATGGAAAAACCCATAACAAATTAGAAAAACCTATCCTTCCTCCGGAATTCTAATAGCACAAATTTCTTGAAGCAAGTTCTATTAGACTACACGAAGTTCTATTTAAATAAATATTTGACAGCACACACATTTTGGATCAATTTAGAAGATTCAAAAGCTCTTGAAATCTGTTCATAATGGAATAGAGTTAATTAACAAAACCACATAATACATGAAGAAGATCGAAACATGTAGCAAAAGTAAGGTGCTATAGAGAACAATGGCAACATAAACGCCCTGAGAAGAATATTCTGATATGGAAAAGCACAAATATATAAATACAGTGACAAATACACCGCGGAATTTATATGTATAAGCGAACATATTTTATTAAAAGCATCGAATACCTTTAATTTATTACTTGAAAATTTAATAATTTATACATTATAATTAATACATTTGGTGTTTTAATACGAATGACAAAATAATTAACATATATTGAGGAAGCTCTGTATCGTCTAATATAAGTTTTTATTTAAATACGTTTTTAATTTTATGAGAATTGAAATAGATATCAGAACGGATAGGTTTAAACTGCTCATGGAACGCAAAACGGAATGCATGAGGATACGTACGACTATATAATAATAAAAAAATCAATAAATAAGTTCGTAAAAATATCAGTAAGTGAATAACAAAAGCAATTAAGGACAGTTAAGAAAACAATAGCAGTTTGGAAATTATGAGAAGGAAATTCTAAAATGAATAAACAGAAATAAATAAATCAAATTGCATTTTAAATGCAAAAAATAGGTTATTCATATTATCTTTTGTTATAAAACTTGCCTACGCAGTTACAAGTGAAAATAAAGGCATTAAGACAGTAAATTTTTGCAAAACACATTTTTTACAAACAACGATAATAAAAACTTCAAA
Organism: Pissodes strobi; assembly: GCA_016904865.1. Taxonomy (NCBI): domain Eukaryota; kingdom Metazoa; phylum Arthropoda; class Insecta; order Coleoptera; family Curculionidae; genus Pissodes; species Pissodes strobi. The sequence continues at coordinate 295,404 of MU182452.1, read as the reverse complement.
TTTATATTGATATAGATTAAAGTAATGGAACCAACGAGGAAGCCAACAAAGAAATAAATAAGAGTGTTCACAAAGATATCAGAGAAAACGACACAAAAGAAATTAAAAATCGATACTATAGAAAACTGTAGAAAAGTTAGATCCCAGCGAAAAATATTCCGCAATGAAGAAATTAAACAATCATTACCAATACAAATAGTTTATTCATTTTAATATTTGCTGTGAACCTGCATTCCGCAGGTGCATATAGAATGAATACAACAAAATAAAAAGACGAGTAAAAGCATCAAGTTTATTGCCCGTAATCCGTAAATTAAAAATCCTTAAATGAATAGGACATGTCATGTATGGAAACACACACAGTTCCAGTAGCGGAAGCACCTTAATGGAAATTCTATTTCATCCATAATATTATGAAAGTACGAGTATATTTAAATATTTCATTTTGTAAAATGGAGAACCTTCAGATATATTTGGGCAATAAATGGCTCATGCATGATGACTGAACAGAAATCCCGACGAATATAAACAAGCACACTCGCCAATAAAAGAATAAATAAAAAGTTCGTAAATATTTACGAACCGATATATACCAGTATGTATAACATAAAAGTACTTAGACATAGTATGAAAAGCAATATGAAAATCGTGAGAAGAAAATAACTATTGAGCAACTATGCCAGTTACAAATGCAAATAATAAGCAATAAAACCTAATTAATTAGTAAAATGACCAATGGTCAGCATTGGAAAATCAGTTACGCCAACCGAACGGAACAGCAGGAGAATAGAGCAACATGAACTTAAACAAAATATAAAATAAAAATACTATATACTTTGAAAGAAAACTCAAAACGGAGAGGAATGTGTACCTCGAGATATACTTATGTATCTTGGGAACAGCTTATAAAAGTATAGGAACGTTTAATCAAATAGCACATACTTTGTAGAGTACTCTAACCTGGATATATTTCAGACGCTTAAGCATCATTCCAGCAAGTACCTAAATATCGATGTGAAAAAAAGGGTTAGACTAGTACAACCGAAACAGAGTGAGCGGCGTAATGAAGATAAATAAACTCGTAAATAAAGCAGTGTGGTTATAAAAATATTAATACATAAGGAAGTGATGAGTGGACATTTGGCAGGTGGGGAGAAAACATTATTTGGGGCGAAAGAAAGGGTAGCTTGGACGGCAGTGAGAACAGCCAAAGAATATTCTGCTACGATAGCATATAATATTCAGCCTATATCCAACAGTGGACAAATAAAGGTTGATGAGTAAAAACAAGTAGAAAAAGCTGTTATTACTTATTGCGATGTGAATGAGCGTTTCCACCAAATGTAATAGGCCGAGAATACGGTTGTTATTCTCGGTATTAGGTATAGTAGTTGGACGAAAATATTCTTTTCGACAAAATAAAATTTACAAATTAAATTTGTGGATATAATGCATATGCATCAATCTGGCAAGAGTCCAGTTTACTGTTATTCTATCAGGTGGGAAGTCAATAATAAAAAACGTTACACATCACAAACAATACGAGTCTCATCTGGCTGGAAGTATGAGTCTCTTATTTCTTAAATAACTTGCTTTAAAACATATCGGCTATTTGAAAGTGCTTTATGTTAGTGAATAAAGAATATTTATATCTGGTATACCTAGTAGCAAAAATATATAAAGCTGATTTCATTAGACGTGAATTGCGGATACCATTTCCACTCTAATATTTTAAAACATTTTAACGAACAAGGTAAAATCTGGAAACACTATTTTGTAAAAACAGCCCGATTGTAAATGGAAATTTTCTTACTATGTCGATATTCTTATACCAGAAAGAATACAGCTGACGGGACCGTCTCCAGAAATATAGTTTCTTCTCTTTCCCTGGTAGATTTATGTGGTTGATATTCTATATAGAACTTAACACTTAACATACCTATTCTGAATTTAGAATTTATATCTTAAAATTTAAATCGTTAACTATTTCATGCTTTGGAATATTGGAACGTACCCAACCGGGGTCGATGGATCGGAAATGTTGGTAGTCGTTCCTCATTTTCGAACGTTCTTTTGATGAATATCTAAGATATGTTTTGGCAATTGACTTGGTGTTTTTCAATTCTGAGCGATGAACGCGTAGGTAGAGAAAAGACAAGTTTTCGAAGTCGTGATATTATCGTTGTAATTTTGACCATCAGTTCTACTATTCTTATTAATTTATCATGAGATGAATTGGCAAGCATTCTGCCATTAAAACTTTCTCGTATTATCGGCAATATCGTCTCGTAAATGTATTTTATGTAAAGTGAGATCACCCGTTTCAAACGGTATGCTGTATTTTTGTGTTTCTATATTAGATAGCAATAGCTAAAATTACTTTTAATTTAAATAGCTAGCCTAAAGAGTTTCTCCAGTTTCATTCGTGCCAGTTTTAAACCTTTTGTCAAAGTGATGCTGACCCACATGGCGTGACGTGCAGCTTCACAGGAAGCATTAAATCTCGAATTGGGGGACAGCCAAGCCAGTATACACATCCAAGCCACTATACACATTTTATTAATAACTACTTGTTGCCAAAAGTCACTACTGGTCAACATTATCACACTTGGTCGTGCATTTGAAGTTCAATGTTGATCAGCCACGTATATATTACGTGGCTAATAATAATAAAAAGTAGTAAAAAACGTAGTCAGATGAAGACTGCTATTTTATTTATCCATTGGAAACAAAAATAATAAAAGACTAATAAGTTTTAAAATTATAACTATGTTTAATGATTTATTTTCAAAGGTGTTTGTTTATTTATACACAAAACATATTCTGGAGTAAAATTATCTTTATGATCAAAAAAATTAAAAATTACAATAAATATTAAATATTTTGGTAGCCTTAATAATGTGACCGAGAGGAATTGCCCATACCTACCTATATTATCTATTTTATGACCTCAACATTACAATATTAAAACCTTGGAATAACGTCGATACAACTTTTCAAGCTGACTTAAAGTCAAGTTCCGACGTCCCTGCGACTCTTTTTTTGTTCACCCAATCGGTGCAAACCTGATTCGGCATAATATGTGAGTATCGAAACTAGTAAGGTCTGCTTTTAGAATCGTTTTAAATTTTTCTTCCAATGCCTGACAGTTTGTGAGCTACTACTTGTCCAGTGTAAGTCATATTCTTAAAGGAATAAAAACATCGATAAGCTAGTTCTTAATTATAGCCAAAATGTATGAATTGTTAAGTTATAAAAATATATTTGCGCTTCAGATAAATTCATAAAGAGCACTGCTTCATTAACGAAACCGCTAAGACGGTACCAGCCGTTGTTATACTAAACCCGGAAGGTGATGGTCCCTAACGATAAAATATACCATATGATCCAAAAATGTCTTAGCAATATGCTGCTCGTTTAAAGGATACAGGGCGTTAAAGCTCAATTCTACATTTATCCCACAATTTGGATAGTTTTAACGAACACTAGATGCAAATTTGGGACGGTAGATTTTTGGTGGTGGGAAATCCGAATCTGAACTTAGCATTTAGGTTGTTTGTATAGGGGGCACTAGCTAAACAATTTTTCATTATCACTTTCTATGCAAAACTATATGGCGATTGTGAATTAAAAATCTGATATACTGACTATTTTTAAAGGAAAATGGTATATTTACGTGATATTCATAAACCGCGCCATTTTCGTTTAATCATTTAATGCGAATGAAATTTATGATAACTGCTAACAGGATTCCTTTACTAACCCATGTAGGCCATTATACCTAATAAATACTTTAATAAACAAACAGCAAATTTTCAACAATAAAGCAGTATTACCGATAATAACGACTGTTGGGTTAGTAAACGAATAAAATTGACAGTTATCGTAAAGATCTCGTACAATAAATTACTCGAAGTTAGATTTTCTCAAAACTGGAGCGGCTTATCGATATCCAGCAAGTATAACCTTTTTCCTTAAAAATTGTCATTTCATCAGATTTTTTATCCAAATTCGTGATAGAGCATGAAAACGTTATGATGAGCAATTTTCCTATATAAAAATGTGCAACTAGCGCCATCTACAAGCAACTTAAAAATAATGTTCATATTCCGATTCCCCACCACGAAAAACCCTAAATTCCAAATTTTCACTTTATTTTTTTTCTTTAATAACGTCCAAATTGTGGAATAAATATGAAATTGAACATCAAATTCTAACTCCTGGTTAACTTTTAACATTTTCTAAGGTATTTTTGTGCCACACAGTATATTTTGCCCTCTAAAATCTACAGTTACGCTGTGGCACATTCATTACAGACAACTCTGTATATCCCTTTGCAAAAAACTGTTATTGCGAGTTCGACTATCTTCAAATGATAATGCCTTTTTAAATTCCGCCTACTTACTGATAGGCCTAACTTTAATTTTAAACTTGATCTTAAAGATGATTATTCATTTTGGTTTTCTCTCTAGGCTACGTCGTTCTTCGCTATATTATTAATTGGACCTAAGTATACATTTACCTGACCCGGTCTGTTTTAAGGCGTAATATAAAAACTAGAACTAATCTAGGAGGTAATTTATATTGTTTTTGTAACGAATAATTTAGAAGCACTCGGAATAGAAAGCTAGCCGTCCGTATATCGAATCGAAGAGTAATTGGGTTTTGTGGAGGCCGTGAAGCATCAAGTCCTCGAATTTCACAATTTCAGGAACCTAGCAAATGTATGCTATATTTTTAGGCTCTAACGGACTTAGAAAATTTTTCAAATAGCTCTTTTTGGCCTATTACAATATTAAAAAATATATACTTGTGAGTGAACAACCCAGGGAACTTTCAAAATATAATCTATGCTCTTTTACAGATAATTGAAAAATGGATGGTATATGGTGGAAGGAATCCAATACTTATACGTCTACATATCTTTTTATTGATAAATGATTATATTACAATATTATTAAAATATTATTTTGGGCAATTGAACTGTCTGTAATAGGGATAGAGATGGCAGCAATCAAAGACAGCAATATAATTTCTCAAATATTTCGATACATATTAAATGAAAGTGATGAGCAAAGGAAGGAAAATTATTTAAAACATTCTGAATGCGCCACTGAGTAGTGGCGCATTCAGAATTTTTCTTCGAAGGAAGATTCAATCTGAAATAATGTAAGCATAATTTATGGACTTAAGGAGTAAGGCTAGGAGTAAGCCTTTTGCTGGAACAAGAATTTCGCAGATAATTTTTTAAGCCTCGTAATACAGAAAAAGTTCTTTCAATCTCCGCAGTATGCACAGGTAAAGTTGCAAGTATAGCCACAAATATTTTAATATTAGGCAGTGCAAGCGTCTTTTCACAATATGACAAACCACTTAAGGCATCTTTTAGCCACCCGTCTTTTTCGAGTAAAATTGCTTTGTAACAAAATTTAAGTTCCACTTTCGGTTGGTTGAGCGTACCTCTTAGGTCACTTCTATAAAACACTACTAAATCCTCAAATTCTTTCATAGTGATATCAGAAAAGTTAAAGGGATTCTTCTGCAATAAGCTTTGAAAACCAACCAATTACGATTTATGTTTAGAAAATCTACCTTTAAAATTGTTTATGAAACTATCTAAGAAATGGGATATAGATTGATATGCCATAGTAATCTTCATCAGTACTCACATTTACATTGCATCTTTTTGTCTGAGGAAAAGTAACACGCGATTTTTTTAAAGAAAAGTCAAGCTTTTCAGCGTGTTTCTGAACACTCAAGAATAACTTATTACATTTTTTATCTGCATTTTGACTCAAATTTCTTATTTCTTGTTAAGTAACTTCTGCTAAAATTGTTGCTTTCCTTAAATCAATATTTTGTTGCTAAAGAAGCCGGCATAAAATGCTACTTATCTAGAGCAAATACAATGCCATTATATAGCTCCGAAAAAACTGCAATAGAGTTATACCTTTCAGTTCATCTGGTAGCACAAAGTCGCGTCAATTTGTCGTGATCAGAAGTAACGTTGGCTTCATCCAAAGATTGGTTAAATACAGCCTGTCTTTTGGAAGTATTCAAAAAATCATACAGCTTTCCTAATAATACGGAAAATTATTGATGTTAGCTGAAAACGAGGTTTAAAATATTCATGTAGGTACTAAATCATGTTTTTTATTTCAAGTGCGTTCCAGTCTTGGTACCAGTATATGCTTTATAAAAAAGTGAATTGCAATTTTTAAACATAATATTAAGGATATGTTGAAAATCTGAGCGCAGACCTTCTTCACTTGCTGATGATGAGTTATGTATTGCGTAATGCATTCAATATTTTCAAAATTAGGATTAAGGATTTAATGCACTTGTTATTGCATCGAGACATTTAAAGTATTTTTTTTAAATTTATAAATTATTATTTTTGTTTTTGTCCATTTGTAAGTTCCTTGCCATTAAGATAAAATAAAATTAATATATAAACATTACCAAAATAATATTCCTTTGAAGTCTTTATTTTCACGTTACGGATTTACGGAAGACTTAAACGCTATTAGCAATAGCCGATACCATTAAATGTGTTTCTATTTTTAGAGGATTTCTAAAAATCTCTGTCGTTCCCAACGGTCTGCAATTTTATAAGTTTTCAACTAACAATTATGAAGTTTAATTTTTATCGAGATTTTTACTTAATTATTGTGATCTATACTATCAAAGGCAATAAAAGGGACCGAACACATATCATATGTAGTTTTATGATTATTTTCTACTCATATACTTTAATTATATACGTTAAGATATATATTTGTCATTAAGATATACCTATTTAGCCAATAAACAAGCAACATTACAGTAATATTCGGTCAGTATCGAAGATTGCCATGATCATGACAGATTTAAAATTTCTCAATGTTGAAAACTTATAGTTAGGAACTACTCATATTTAGTAAATTCTGAAAATGAAGAATTTTTAACTTTCAAAAAGATACCAATCTTGAAACATGGCATTTAGCTGCCAAGAAAATAAAGAAACATTACGGAAGTTGTCTTATTTCTTACATTCTTTTTAATAAAGATTATTTCCTTCTGACGAAATAACTAATTAGTAGTCAAGATATTTTATTACACGTTTTATTACCTTGTTGGAAATGTAGACTTTTATTAGCGTAATATTTGGACCAGTAACATCATTTATTCACCTTTCATGTTAAAGTCTACTTTCGTTCTGCTTTTTAATAACTAAAATTATTGTAACACCTTCATATCAAAATCGAGATCAAAATATTTAATATTTTTAATTAATTTTTGTCACTTTTTTTAAATGAAGTATCCTGTACATTTATAAATAGTAATTTTTGAATAAGTGCTACTCTCGGCGCTACTATAGGGAATTTATCGTCGTTTTGCAAGTAATTATATATATTTTAAAACTGGTAAGAAAAAGTAAATACCATAAAAGCGCTTTTAATGAAAGCTTTACCTTTAGATTTAAAATCAGAAACTAAACTGTTGCCCTATAAATCATTAATAGACTAAGGGACCTTCTTGCATTTCAAGTTTTAAAAAATATGGTTCGTTCAGCGAAAGTATAATCCAGTCAAAATGAACAAAAAAAGTGGTAAGTTTGCAATAATTCGCATAGAGCTAAAAATTGGTACACTTCATAAGTACACTATTACAAATAAAAAATCAAAAATCCCCACCGATCCCAAGTGTGCTAAAAATATTCAAGGTCAGAGGTCAAAAGTATGTTTTTTAATTATTGAGCTATCGCTATTTAAAAAGTTTAAAAATAATAATAATATGGGCTCCTACGCGGCCCATATACATTATCGGACCTTCAATTTATAGTCAATATAATATGTGTAAATCTCGCTAATGTTAGAATGGGTACAACAGATCAGCATGTAGATGCAAGTGATTCACGAGTGAAGAGAGATATTGAAGACGTCACAAAACTTTTTGATTGGTATTTATCACATGATCCTTATCCTGACGTTAAACAAATCATTTCCATTGCCAGTGGAGTCGTCGGTGATAATAAAATTAATTGTCATAATGCTCGTGAAGTGGGATTGGCTTCTATTAATATTAAATTAAAACGTGCTGACAAAGTCTTTCCCCTTTTAACCATGAGTAGCACCATAAAAGTTCATGATGTAAAGGTACAGGGTGTTCACCCATAATGTCCCCCCCCTTTAACTTTCTTAATTTTTAAGCTACAAAAAAAAATAAAAAACAAAATTGTTGGTTTTTTTATGTAGTTTTTGCACACGTAAAGAAAAAAACAAAAAATTGTATAGTATACAGGGTAGATCAAAAAGAAACATTTTTTTAAATCTAGCCCCCATTTTTTATTCGATTTTTCGATTCTATGTAAAATTCTAAGGATTTTTAATATAACACACTATATGCCTATTCCTAATACTTTAGAAGTTATTGATAGTTGAAGTCGCTATTTTTTAATTATAATAATAATTATTTAATCATTTTTAAAACAGAAGATACAAAAGCACTAGGTCGAATTGAGGAAACTCAATATTTATACCTCAATGACTTCAAAAGCTAAACAAAAAGTTATATTCTTAGGTGGCTGCTGCCATAAAAAAAATAAAAGAACAAACAAAATGGCGACTTCAACTGTCAATAACTCCTAAAGTATTAGGAATTGGCATATAGTGTGTTACATTAAAAATCCTTAGAATTTTACGTAAAATCGAAAAATCGAATAAAAAATGGGGGCTAGATTAAAAAAAATGTTTCTTTTTGATCTACCCTGTATACTATACATTTTTTTGTTTTTTCCTTTACGTGTGCAAAAACTACATTAAAAACCCTACAATTTTGTTTTTTGTTTTTTTTTCTAGCTTAAAAATTAACAAAGTTAAAGGGGGGGGGGGACATTATGGGTGAACACCCTGTACCTGTAGATCCTGTATTATTATTTCAACCAAAAACATTTAACCTAAAGAGACCCGACAACTCATTCATAAAAATCCGAAATCTTGCAAAAATATCAACAAAACGATTGTCCCGCCTCCTTATATTTTTATGTATGGTGTACAAACTTTTGTCAAACTTCGTCCCCACTACTAAATGTAGTATTGCCCGCCCCCGCCTGAACGAAAGCAAGGGCAGTTCATAGACGTAGACTTTGAAAATGTGAGTCCATCATAATAATAATTTCAATAAAGTAATTGAAATGATGGTATTTATTCGAGTGCATTATTTAAAATATATTTATGTTTTATTTATAGTGTGTGGGTTAGATTGAGTTAGTTTGGGTTAGATATGGGTTCTGAAGGTTAGTTAACACAAAATAGTTATTTTGCTGTGTCACGAAATTTTTCCGTGTCCTTGCAAAACCACTGCGATGAAACCAAAGAAGTATTCACTTCAAAAAGGATTTAATAGAGGTTGGTAAATGACTGCAAACATATCAGATTATCCATTAATATCACATACATAGGTAAGTATTATAAAATATTAATTAATCACATCACACAATGGTGCCCACTGTACTACTGTGTTTCATTTACTTTTACTTACTTGTGGAAACTCAGGTTCGGATGATAATAGCTGGAGATTTTGCATACCTCACACCGCATGAACATCGTTACTTTGATATAAATTTTATAAAAAATATTTATAGGAAATCACTCACGAAATACAAAAAAGCTACACGTCGCGTCGCGTCGCACAAATTCAGACTTTAAAACGTCCATTTGAAACCAAACAAAACTGGGCGAAGAGTGCTATTTTGCATGTTTTTTAATGAAAAACATTTATTTATTCAAGTCGCGATAAAGTTGGACGGCCATCTTGTTACTTTTGACGTCTGTATTATTAGGAATCCCATTCAAAACGGTGTCGAAATATTTGCTAGTGAGCTTTGACATTGCACAATTTTGTTAATATCATAGCAACCAGTCATTAAAAATAATGTCGAAAAGAGCTTCTTTTCGACACAACTTTGCGTACCGAAAAGACTTTTTTTATGATACCAAAATAGAAATAGTATATTATGCAACAAGTGCTGAAAATAAGACTTTTCACACGATTGAGACAGTTTGGTGACACGAGCCGTAAGCGAGTGTCATAAAGTCTCATGAGTGTAAAAAGTCTTTCAGCCTTTTTCTACGACTGCTACATACAGGGTGCCCCACTGGGAGTGTGGTAGAAAATTACATGTTATATGGGAATAGTATATTATTTTATATGGAGGAAAAGTAATACTTTTCATGGCGCGCTCGTGTTTAACAGCCGAACGGAGTGAGGCTGGTAATAGAGAGCAAGCCATGAAAAGTAACTTTTCCTCCAAATAAAATATACTGTTTTTTCTTCAAATGTCTATTTTTAATAGTAATAATAATTATTATTAAAGATAAGTGGGTTCGCAAGGCGGCTTAGACCGGTGCGGTGTCGGTGAATAGGCTCAGTTTGTTGCTATATAGTAATGTCACATAAAGCTGTCAGTGGACACTGTCAACAATAATTATTTTTTTAAAAATTGCGTCTTCGATTGCGTTTTAATTCCGTATTAATAAGCAGTTATTGAGTAAGTTCGATTAAATAATAACCAATTTGTTCCTAAATTAGTGATTTTTAGAAATGCAGTCACAAATTGAGTGATAAATACAAATTTTAGTTTAATAACTCTTGAGTTGTTGACGCTTATTTTGATGTTTGTTTGTATTGTATCTATGTTGATATGACAACACTTTTACCTCCGCCGGCGGAAAAGTGAAAAGTAAAGCTCCGGCGGAGGAAAAACGAAACTTCACTGCCGCCTACACAGTCGAGTAATGATGGATTTACTGACGTTTGAAGAAAAACATTTTTATTATTGATTTATCAGAAAATTTTATTCCTACTGAAAGAAGCTACGTGAGTAAGAGATTCTCGCTAAACTATAACTAGGGGCACAGTCTTAAAATGGGGCCACCGGAGTGGGGTCCCTATTTTCCAAATATTTTGAAAAAGAGGCTCCGAGGGCGAAGCCCTAAAACGGGGCCCCAGGGGGGGGGGGGGGCGAAACCCTAGAATGGGGCCTATGGTTCGGGAGTCCCATTTTTGTACAGATTTAGCAATGGAGCCCCAGGGGCGAAGCCCTAAAATGGGGCCCCAAGTCTTAAAAGGGGGCGTCTGGTATAAGAGTTCCATTTTCTACAGTTTTGCAAAAAGGGGCTCCCGGGGGGTGAAGCCCTATAATTGGGCCCCCTTTTTTAGAGATCTGGTAATGGGACCTTTGAGGGCGAAGCTCTAAAACTAAGACGAAGCCCTTTAATCTAAATACCCGAATAAGCGTGTGAAAAGTATACTTTGCACACGCCGTGTGCAAAGTATACTTTTCACACGATGTTTGAAATGTCCAATTTTCAAGAGCAGTTGTTAGTGCGTTTTTGTCTATTTTCAGGGCAGTCGTAGAAAAAAGTATATTCAACATACATTTGCAATGAATGGTCATTGCATAATATACTATTCAGCAGCTAATAATGAAATAAAATTTCCGAAAACTTATTTCCTGAATAATTTCAAATTTGAACACGAAATTTATGAGATACCAAAAATACGCAATTTTATCCCGATTTAAACGTTTTTGTGACACATAGGGTTTTTCTGCTCTCAATGATTAAACGAAAAATTAAATCATACCACTGCTAGCCTAAAAATAAATTGCTTATCATTATTTTTGAGACAAATAAAAAGGAACACACACACATACAAATTTTATTTAAAAACATACAAACACGACAAATATCTGGGTAATGACATATTCAAAAAGTAGCTTAATAACTATTTCCTTCTTAAATACCTATTAAAACATATTTACAGCAGTGCCTTCACTGGTTTTGAAACGTTACCAAGTTAGTATACTTATCGAATGGGGAAGGGCCGTCGGTCGTCGCCCTCCAATGCTCTCAATCTATTGGTGCAGTTACTTTACTACGTGCATACTATAAATATTTTGGGGGTAAAACAAGGCGGAACCAAGGGAAGCGGCATTGTCAGATTGACATGTAAGAACTTCAGAACCGGTTTTTGATGAATCAAAAATGGGGAAAATAAGTATTTAGTGTTATAATTTAATATGAAAAAAGTATGTACAGTAACTCGTAAACTTAAAATTTGGCAACGCTACATCTATCGACCATAGAATGTGCCTCAATGTTGGGGGAAAACAAAGAACCATTTGTCTCGTCTCTTCAGGTTAAATGTCTTTGATTTCAACGCATGAGTATTACCAAAGAATATTATAGTACACTAGAATTTTCTTTGGTATTACTAATGCATTTGAGGATGAAATTGAAAAAAATTTCGAATATGAATTAGCCCCCTACACATTATCACTCTTTGATGCAATTGGAATGCATAAAACACAGAAGTCCGCCATTTACAGTTGCTTTCAATCAGTAAACACTGAAATTATCGACACAAATGCTACCTACATCATCGATGTTGGGATAGAAGAGAAACATTTAACGTTATTTGTGATAAATACGTACATCGTCATTTTGGTTATAGAGTGACTATAGTATTTGATGGTTACAGTGATTATAAGAAAAATATAAAATCAGCAGAACAACGTCGTCGGACTACAAAAACATCTTCATGTTGTGATGTCGTTTTTGATGAATTTATGACAGTTCCAACAAACCAACAACAATTTCTTTCAAATATTCACAACAAGTCTCGCTTCATATCAATGTTATGTGAAAAATTTACAACTGCGAATATTTTAGTGAAACAAGCTGATAATGACGCCGATGCCCTCATAATTGAAACAACAGTAGAACAATGCAATACAAAAAATATAACTATCGTTGTTGGTGAAGATGTTGATTTGTTAATACTATTGCTTGCACGAACTCGAATTGAGAGGATTGTTTATTTTCTGAAACCTGGGAAGGATCATGTTCAAACAAAATGTACTCATCGAAAAGCTTATCTACATATCAAAAATGTCAAGATTCTATCTTATTTTTACATGCAATAACTGGCTGCAATAGTACATCAGCTATTTTCAAAAGGGGTAAAACAACAGTATTTAAATTGTTTGAAAAACGTAATAATTTAATCGATTGCGCAGAAATATTTTAAAAAATTGACGCTTCTCCACAAGTCATCATCACAAACGGGATACGCGTTCTTCATGCTATATATGGAGCTCCAAAAAAATTGATACTAGTACAAATATTCAAGTTCACACGAAAAAAAAAAACAGTACAACTATCTTGTCTTCCTCCAACATCTGCTTTTGCTTGTCAACACATATATCGTGTATACTATCAAGTTCAAGTGTGGCTAGGCAATCAACTGGAGCCAAAGGACTGGGGTTGGAAATTGGTAGATAACACTTTGGATCTAATTCAAACTTTACTTCCACCTGCTCCAGAAAAACTCCTTAACACCATTTTTTGCAATTGTAAAAAGGGTTGTAGCACAAACTGTGACTGTAAAAAGTCGGATTATTTTGTTCACCAGTATGTACAAATTGTCAAGGCCAGTCTTGCTTTAATATTGAATCAAATGCAACAGATGAAGATTCATATGATATAAATGAGGAGACAACTGATGCATATTTCTTTTTGGAACAATCTACAGATATCCAGCAAGAAGAGGACGAAGAGAGCGAGGAAGAAGGCGAAGAAGACAGTACTGTGGAAGGATTTGGAGATTATCGGTCAGACTAAAATTTTTCCTCAATCAATAGTAATTCGTTCCGTTTTAATCATTCCCGTTACCATACTATTTTTTTAATTATTAGCATATTGTCTAATAAAACTGAATTACAAAAAGATTAAAAAATAATTTTGACCTTTGACTGATATTTTAATTATTATAATAGTGTTTTTAAGACCTGTACCAAAATTCAGCTCTATGCAAATTATTGTAAATTGAAATGTGCATTTTGACTGGATTAGTACTGGTCCCTTACAGCATGGTTTTGCTGTTTCGCATCAAACCATGCAAAACGCAGATTTTCAAATGGAACCGTATATACGTTTAGTGAAAGAGGTAATTTTGTGACTCTTTTCATAGAAAGCGGAAGGAACATTTTAGGATTTCAAACATGAATGATTTAAGAAAATTAAGTGCTAAGTAAACATAAAAGAACCTTACCGTCTACGTATCCCATTATTCGACAAAACCATTATCTAAGTCGCATATATTTCTATACTAAAATTTATGCTACATATATTTAATACAGTTCTAACACATAATAACTGTGTCAGCAACATTTATATTTTTATGCACAAAATAGGTACTAAATAGCGGTACTCTACTAAACATATGTTACATATAATATAAATAATTTTATCTTCGTAACAGATATTGTGTTCCGTTCGTATTATGAATATGTCTGAATTATTCAAATGAAATTGATATATTTTCCTAATTAGCATGATTGATTAATTGTTGACAGTTGTAATTATTTAAAATCAGTTTTTCAGGTCGGGTTTCAATGTGGAGTGAATTTTTAAAATAATCAGTTTAGACATGGCTTTTTGCCTTGCGCAAATTGTAAATGTTCCTTGTGAGCGGCTTTGATACTGAGTAGTACAATAATTATAATTTAGGGCGTGGTATACAGAGTGACCAAAAGTTCAGTGAACATTCGTTCGTTTTTTAAAATACCATTCAGGGAGGGTGCATGATCGAATATAAGATACATTTTGGAAAATATCAACGGAGAGTATTCAATGCCATTGCTATGCGAACGGACAACGACAGTGGTGTTTTTTGCTGTCGTATTTTATGTAATGTTTTTTTTTCTAATAATGTTAGATCAAGCTTGTAGTATAACGTACCCGGGCCTGTTCAACATAGTTGAATGAGATAAGTAAAAAGTAAAGTTGGGCTTTGTCTTTATTTTGCCAAAAATCGTCAAAATAGATTAACAAGAAAACCAGTACCTACGCTGTGTGATTATTATAACTTGCACAACTTTACTTACTCATTATGCGTCTGACGGTAACAAAATTAGGGAAATTTGAAGAAAAGGTGCGTCATGTAAATTAAACCACAGATTCCTAATACACCTAATTTATTAGAGAAAACGTCAGGCCAAGTTATTAGAGAAAAACGTGCCAGACTAAGCCTGGAATTCACGACGGGAAAGAGTACAGCAGAGAAACCCTCGATCTAAATTCCTAAACCGAACTATGCTGTGCAGGGTTTCCCAAATTCGAGCCTCATCATTGGGATCTCGGGAACTAGAAGAGATGCGTCATCGATTAAATGGAGGCAAAGTTGTGCAATTTGATGCTGATCAGAATGCCACCTTACAAGTTTAAAAATTCCGAACACATCCGAAAATTTTTGGAAAAAACCGAATATTCGCGATTTAATTTTTATTTTTTTATGACTTTACCTGATTAGATATAACAAAATAAATTTCACATTCCCATTGTTACTTTTTCTTTTCTACAAGATAGTGTTACCAAATTTTCAAACCGACGTTTCGTCTTTGAGCTGCCATCATCAACTTTGTTTTTTCAAATACGGCCCTGGATTTTTTATTACGGACTTTAAGAGCTTCTAAGGTTCCAGAATCAATGATGTATCGCACTTAATCGAAACATTCATGTTAATGGCATTTTTACCATAAGAACTCATGTGTTAGAGAGAGATAGAAATCAGATTTTTGATAAGATCGTACCAGGAAATCATTAAAATGATTTTTTCGAAAAAGTGCGATACAACAATGAGAATGTGAAATTTATTATTTGTTTACCACACAACTATTTACTTGGGTAAATTGCTAAAAATACAGCCTAGAGCCTATGGTTTGAGGCTTGACACTTTATTTATATTATTTATTAACCAAAACCACTTCTTATGTTAATTTTTAAGCTTTCTTTATGCAAAGCGTTAATGCATAAAAAAAGGTTTTTATTTTTAATCCTATTAAAAATTTATTTTCTGTCTTATGGAAAATGTCACTAATATGAATTTTTCGAATAAGTGCGATACATCATTGGTTTTGAGACCTTAGAAGATCTTAAAATCCGTAGTAAAAATCCAGAGCCGTATTTAAAAAAACAAAGTTGATGATCGCAGCTCAAAGACGAAACGTCGGTTTGAAAATCTGATAACACCATCTTGAAGAACAGAAGAAACAGCAATGAAAATGAAATTTATTTTGTTCTATCCATTCAAATAGAGTCATAACAAAATAAAAATTAAATCGCAAATATTCGTTTTTTTCCAAAAATCTTTGGAAGGACTCGGAATTTTTAAACTTGTAAGGTGGCATTTTGATCAGCATCAAACGGCAACTTTGCCTCCATTTAACCGACCTCGTATCTCTTCTGGTTTCCGAGATCCCAATGATGAGGCTCGAATTTGGGACACCCTGTACAACTCTTATTAGTATAATAGTTAATTAAATTACTGTCTCCCGCGTCACAATTCGTTATTCCACACTCGTAATAGTACATGATAGCTCTGCGGCCGGGAATCGAATCCGAGTCCCCTGCGTGTCAGGCGGATGTGATAACCACTACACTACCGAAGAGGGGTGTTAGTTAGCCAGACGTCGCTGGCAGGTACTGACGTCCTGGTTATGGAGGCTACTCAGCTAAAGTTGAAATTAGGGCCAATATCTCTAGAATAATCATTTCATTTATAACTAGGATATTCACCCGTCAGGGTAGGAAAATGTAAGTTATTTTACAAAAGCTCTTACTTGCAATCACAGTTAAACTAAAATTCCAGCACGAAAAGACAGCAAACAAAACATTTCTGTTTTCATTTAAAGCAGTGTTATTCACAGCATAAAACGATTTCATTAAACATATACACATGTTACGCCATCAAATATGAATTATCCATCAGAATAAAAGAAATATTTGTGCAAATTATGTTAATAACAATATTATAAGTTTCATTTTACTGGTTTCTAATACACGATAAAAGAAAAACCATTCATATAATAAACTGTTCACTGCGCCGCCGCGCCGGTTTCAGATTGTCTGTCCCCGCTCTCGAACGATACGTCGCAAAACCCGATTTCAATTTATGACTTGTTTTTCTCTTTTTCTTGTTTTATATATATATGGGGTGTCCCAAAAACTGAATGTATCAGTTCTAATGATATAATATTTTAAATAGGCGGGTTACCTCAAGTTATATTTTATTTTATGATGGGGGCAGAAGACAAAAATTTAACTTACTGATAATTTGCTGCTAGAAATCTATTTAAATATAGAAATTACCTTCAGGCTGTTTAAATTTTAAATAGAATATATTTGATGTGAATCTTCTTTAGCGAGGGTCAAGTCAGAAAAAATGCTTATCAAAGTGAAACAACCCTTTAATTAAGCATGTGTCGGTATAGCTGGAGGGTTGAAATTTCAGTACATGTAGCCGGGGTAAAATGAGGATCCTGGACGAAAATTGGACAAAAAAATAAAAACTCAATTGCTTATATCTCTTTCAGAAGCTTCACTTCAGTTGTGTGCTTTTAAAGGTGAAGCCTCGGGTGAGGCACATACTTTTTTATATCAATTTTGTAACTCGCGAACCCAACAACTTTAAATGATTATTATGCTGAGTGCAGTAGCATTACTGACACCATCTATGATAGCATACTTTTTACAAAATTAACGAACTTGAGAATATGAATACTGAACTTAATTTTAATTTAATTGATCAAGAAATCTTAAGTGATATTATAAATTTAATACATAGCAATGGCACTGGTGTAGACGAATTAACAATAGGAGATTTAAAG
>MU182452.1:242307-257691 GCA_016904865.1 Pissodes strobi | reverse complement strand
ATGATTGCCAAAGTTCGAAGAGGACACGCCACTTAAAGAAGAAGAAGAATCCAAGCTTTATAAGCAACGCGAATTAATTTTCTTTGATATATTACACCTGTATCTTCCAGGATCCTTGCCTCAGAGAAATATGGAGCTTATTAGCGACTATTTGAAAAAAATTTATTAAGGCGGTCAATGAGAGGTTGAATTTTACCACTTTTAGCACCTTCAAGCAAACTGTCGTTGTCGGCAGCATGAAAAATACTAGCAATTTCTTCGAATTATTTACGTCGCATAGCTTGGGACACCAGCTTGTTGTGATCGTCATTCGCTTTCTCAGTAAAAGCAAAATTCCAATAAACAGTTATATATTCAGAGTTTTGTATATTGTTTGTCGCGACATATAGGTTCGAAAATCTAACCAGATCTGCTCAATATCAGTCGATAATATTAATTCAAAAAAGCTGCAATGGGGAACTGTCTGCATATAGTGTTATTGGTGGGGTTAGGGTGGTAAATTTCGCTAAAATAATGAACTTAAGATCAGCCTCCTTTCAATGTACGTTTGTAAGTTTAGAGCGTATACAGGGTGGTCCTTAAGTAATGGGACACAGATCAGCAGTAAATTATTCACCTCAAAACATAACGATTTAGCGCAATTTTTATAATCCGAAATTTTATATTAAGACAGATACAGGGTGTCAAAGGTAAAAAAATTATTTCGAGTTTTTAGATATTTTCAAAAGTTTACGGAGCATTGGGTTAAAATTTGGTGTAGGGGTTTCTTTTGGGGCGGGAAATAACAATCTGGGCTCATTTTTCTTCTACCGGATAGAGGGCGCTACGATCAGCACTTTTCTTACTTTTGAACTGCAATAATTTGTTGTCGCTAGGTGTAATAAGACTTATCACTCCTAATTAATAATCTTACGACTTTTTTATGTAAGAAAGGTACTCTTGTCAAATAACGCTAAAGTTGATAGTTTTCGAAATATTTGCTATTTTAATGTAACATGTAAGGTAATACCAGCGAATATAGTTATTATTCGCTGGTAATACTTCTTATTTTATCATATAACGTTGGTATTTTTAAAATGATTTTGTAAAAGTTTAACCAAAAAAATCGTTTTCTTCTTGTAAAATATTATAAACAAAAGTTTGAAATTTTGTGCTTTATTTACCCGTCAATTATTCAAAAACAACCTGTATTGAAGAATTCTTTCTGCTGGATCTCAAACAACGGACAGGTCATTGAGTATTAAAATAGCAAATATATCGAAAACTATCAACTTTAGCGTTATTTGACAAGAGTACCTTTTTTACGTAAAAAAGTCGTAAGATTATTAATTAGGAGTGGTAAGTCTTATTATACCTAGTGACAACAAGTTATTGCAGTTCAAAAGTAAGAAAAGTGCTGCTCGTAGCGCCCTCTATCGGATAGAAGAAAAATGAGCCCAGATTGTTATTTCCCGCCCCAAAAACCCCCCTACACCAAATTTTAACCCAATGCTCCGTAAACTTTTGAAAATATCTAAAAAACTCGAAACGATTTTTTTAACTTTGACACCCTGTATCTGTCTTAATATAAATTTTCGGATTACAAAAATTACGCTAAATCGTTATGTTTTGAAGTCAATAATTTACTGCTGCTCTGCGTCCCATTACTTAAGGACCACCTTGTATATGTGGATAGAGGATGGTCATTTTAGAGTTTCCGCTATAGTATCAGGTTGTTTCCTAAAAAGAAAAATATATTTTAATGTGTATACGGTTTTAAATCTCAAGGGGTCAAAGTCAAAGTCCAGTATGCTTTATTGCCACAGAAAAAAATCAAATAATCTTTATGGATAGAACGAATTAAGATAAATAAGCTAAGCTAAACATAGTAGGGTAAATACAAAACAAAACAAAACTTAATATATACAATAATATATACGATAAAAATAGAATAACAAGCAATTTTCAAGTTGAAATTGGTCACGATTTAACAAAAAAACTATATTACAGATCGTCATAAGAAGTTGAACCAGATCCACAGGAAGTACACAAAACATAGGGTAAAGAAACTCAGTGTTATCAAAATATGAAATATACATTAATGCGAAGCGTGCTGTTGGGTAAAATAAGGAAGGTCATGTCGGTGAACTTGACTCGGTCATTGTGCATACGCTGCAGAGTTAAAATAACCAGTTAAAGTATACGAAACATGACTAAAATTGATAGGCTGGTATTTATTTATTTTGTGTAATTCCTGTACATCCGAAAAATCACTGATTCGTCAAAAAGATAATCCTATACCTACTATAAAATGATCTTCACCACCGCACATGATGCCCCAAGTAGAAAATGTAACGATTAACGATTAGTTCAGATTAATAGAGAAAAAAAATAAAATCTAATCCACGCAAAACTCATTTATAGAATAATATGGTCTTTCTAGTAGGAAAGCTTTCATTTTTTCACGAAACTTAGCAAATGAAGGGATGGATTTAAGATGTAGTGGAAGTGTATTATATAACTTCTTGGAATTATAAAGAATAGATTTTTTTGTTAATTCAGAGGAGGGAAAGGGAAGGTAGATTTCCTGACTCGAATTTCTTGTTGGGTACTCATGTTGTGGCCTTTCGGAAAATATGGTTTGATATTTGCGTATTAAACAAGTTGTTTCTAAAATAAACAAAGCAGGAAGCGTAAGAATTTTATATTTTTTAAAGTAGTATTCGCAAAGAGCTCTGCCATTAAGACCAAATAAATAACGAATTGCTCTCTTTTGAAGTTTAAAAATGGTACGAAATTGCTCGGTGTTACAGCAGCCCCAAAAGGGAAGGCCGTAGCGAAGATGAGATTCCAACAAAGAGAAGTAAGTGAGCCTGGCAGTAGACATATTTAGTTCCTTCGAAACCGATCGAATTGCGAAGCAGGCTGAAATAAGTTGTCAAGGAATCAATATGTGCGGATCACTTAAGATTGGCATTAATATTCAAACCTAGGAATTTAGCCGATTCAACGTATTTAATATTTCTGTTGTGAAGTAGCAAAAGTTGTTGTAAGGTTGTTTTATAAGATAAGGCTACCGTTTTATCAACGTTGAAACACAGCCAATTTGAGTCAGACCAAGTTTTGATTGTGACGAGATCGCTGGAGATATTAGAGTGTAGGGAGAAATTATTAGAATCACTCCAAGTTATGCTTGTGTCGTCAGCAAAGAGAGAAATTTTACCATTGATTTTTAGGTATGTAATATCCTTAATATATATTAGAAAAAGGATAGGCCCAAGAACAGAGCCCTGTGGAACTCCACTGGTAATTAATCTGTAATCAGAATCAGAACCGTTTGCTCTAACAAACTGCTGTCTATTTTCAAGATAAGATTGAAACCAGTCCGAAGGAATACCACGGATTCCATAAAAATTGAGTTTTCTTAACAAGATGTCATGACACACACAGTCAAACGCTTTAGCGTAATCACAGAAGACTGTAGCAGTGGGGAGATTGTTGTTAAGGGATGAGTAAACATCGTGAAGCAACGAGAACATGGCGTCATTAGTACACTTGTTTGGTAAAAATCCGAACTGTTCCGGGGACAGTATGCCACGTCTAAGGAGAAATGGCATGAGGCGATTTTTTAATAAGTTTTCAATGATTTTAGAGAGTATGGGCAACAGAGCAATTGGACGACAATTGCATAAGACATCCTTTTCACCTCCCTTATGAAGAGGAATAATTATCGCAGTTTTGAGACATTCGGGAAAAACACCTTTCGTGAAGGACGCATTAATTAAGGAAGCTAGAACATCCATAATTCGAAGTGGGAGGTTCAAGAACATTTTAGTTGACAGATTATCAGTGCTACACGCTGATTTACTCTTTATGCTGCTCATTACCTGAAGAAGTTCAAGGGTGGTCACGGGTCTTAGGAAAAAACTATCAGCGACTTTGTTAGAAAGAGTAAGAAACGAAAGAGGTTCGAGAGAAGGAGAAATACCAGAGGTAACATTTTTGCTCATGTTGACAAAATATTCGTTTAAATCATTTGGTTTTGGCATGCTCTGATTTGCGGAATTTGTTTTGCCTCTAAGATCGTTAATAATGGACCAGGTCTCCTTGGATACGTTTTTAGCAGTTGATAAACGATTTTGATAATATAGTTTCTTTGCTGCCTTGATAAGTTTTAGGTAGATCTTCCTATAATTAGAAATGAATTCAAGAACTTGAATGGAGTTAGTGAATTTTTTTATGGATGAGAGGGAACGCATATTTTTTGCAGATATGCGCAGTCCTTTCGTGGTCCATGGTTTGTGACGTTTTGGTTTAATGGATTTAAGCGGGAAGGCTTTATTGAATGCATTTATAATTTTATTTAAGAAATCACTAAAGTCAGAATCAAGTTCACCTGATTCAAAATTTCAGTTTGTGTTTAAGCAAAGGTTACGAAAGGATGAAAAATTGGAGGCTGAGAAGATTCTACCTAGGTGGCGAGTTTTTTTGAGGCCCCATACGAAATATTGGGTCAATAATGATCCACACGTTTTTAAAGTTATGTATACACATTAGTTTTTTAAATAATTACGATTTAATCATCGCTAAGAAAGCTAAGAAAGTCGAGCGCTGAAATTTCCATACCTAGTTGTCAAACCGGCAACCACTCGCAGCCGCTTTCAAGAAAAAAAAAATTAATAACGTAAACGTAGCTGGGCGCAAAGCATCACATGATGGCGTACCCAGGAAAAAGTGCGCTGAACGCGTATAATTTTTTTTTTACTTCGAAAATAGAAACCCATTAATGGGTTAAATAAACTAGCTACTCGCTATTGAAGACAACCAGAAAAATTGTAATTTTCCTACTTTTTTCTTTTAGCGCATACAATACTCTTCTTCCCACGACCTATTTCCACTTGCAGCCGCTTTCAAGAAAAAAAATCATTAACGTAAACATAGCCGGGTGTAAAACATTACATGATGGCCTACCCAGAAAAAAATGTGCTAAACGCGTATGAAGACATTTTCACTCCAGAAATAGAAAGCCATTAATAGGTTAAATGAAATAGATACTAGCTATTTGCATATATTTTATATTCGGTGCTATTAGACACAATTAGAAAAATTACATTGCCGCTTGATGATCAGAACGTGTTGTCAAATGACAAAGCTGATTCAGATAAAATAGCATATTAAAATACTAGTTTTAAAATACCATATTTTTTCGCACGAGCACGAAATTAGGAAACGACCCGCTTGCGGGGAGTTTCCTAACGTGCGAGTGCGATAATCTCTTTTAAAACGTGTATTTTTTACTATTTTTTCTATTTTGCACGTTTTTAATGAAAAACAATAATTTATTTAAGTCACGATCAAAAGTTGGACGGCCATCTTTTCACTTTTGACGTCTGTATTATTAGGAATCCAATCATAGAATATAAAGATCTGTGATCCCATTCAAAATGGTGTCGAAATTTTTGCTAGTGAGCCTTGGCATTGAACAATTTTGTTAATATCATAGCAATCAGTCAACAAAGGTAATATCGAAAAGAGCTTCTTTTCGACACTACTTTGCTTATCGAAAACACTTCTTAATGATACCAAAATGGAAAAATGCTTTTTTCTTTTAGTACATGCAATATTTTTCTTCCCACGACCTATTTATTAAATGAAAACTCTTTTATGCAAACTCATCCAAATAAACGTGTTTTCTTAAAAAGTTTATCATTTGCATAATCGCCGTGATCATATTCATTGATAACATTACGTAGAATTTCTTCATCAGAATTTAATCTCTTTACAAATATAGTTTCTTCTAATTCCTGTTTTGCTTTTAATGGCTTCTTTAGAAATTCTTCATTTTTTATCCGCAATAGTCGAGGTAATAGTGTAAATATTATTAGCTAAACGACCAAGGTGAATGGACATTATAATGAATATCATATAAATAACAAAATTAATGTCTTACCGTTTAATGTTTCGCGAATAATTATCTCTTGCGTAACATCTAACGAAAGACGTCCATAAAATATAGAAATAATGGGATTCGCAACTTAAATGATTGCTTAATTAAAGTGCTTGCAATTTTTTTCAATTTAATAGGGGCTGTTCTTCAATTATTCGAGAATCCGTCATTAATATTAGGGTTATGTTTGCTTGCATTAGTGAAAAAATATCTACACCTTGTTGGTGGAAAACTACGGACTACGGCCATATTCGATCGTCAAGGGTAAGCTACGGTCATTGATCTCGACAATTTTATTGTAGGTCGATATTGGGCTAATAACAGCATTTAATTATTTTTCATATTAATAAATCCGTCTACTTTCAACTTCTTCCTATTTTTGAGCATGTGCCTGATTTGTATTGTGATAAAGTGATAAAGTATTACATCGGTAACGTGTTTAAAAAAGCTAGGTATCTAGAGTACAGTGGATATTCGCAATGCCTCTGGCAGAGTACAAATAATATCGAGTAGATTCACTTAGCAAAAATCGTTTGATGTTTTTGGATCAAACGCAAAAGCCGCAGCACGGTAAAAAATTAGTTTTTACTCTACCTGCAGCAGTGAGCAGCCTGTGAGGGGAGATTCAAAAAGTATTAGCTGATGCAAAATTATTTACCTCGGTTATTATTTGATACACGATATTTCAAAGGGCGATTAAGGTAATTTTTAATACGTGATTCAAATGAATAAAACTATGTAATAAAGTTATACAAAATAGTAACATATACTAAATTCAAAAACCTTACAAATAAAGGTAATACTTATTAAAATAATTTATTTGACAGTTTGTAACTTGATTCATCTATTAAAACATGTATAAAGCAGAAGGTTCAAAGTACCTGAGAAATATTATGGGAATTTAAATATAAAGAGGACAAATTAAGCTAGTAAAGTAAATTTATAGCTTCTTAAAAGTCTAAACACTTCATTACTCGCGCTACGAGTATTTCTCTCACATTTTCTGCGAAATCGTCAGTTTTTGGAGATGGCTTTGCGGACGGAGTTGTCCTCCACTACTCTAGCTGACTTATTTGGCGTCCTCTTTAACATAGCCAATTAACCGGGTGCATTTCTCAAATGATTGGCTGCATTTGTGAGAATTTCTCTCATCGCGCTACGTCTGCCGTAGTACTTTTAACATTGAAAATGTTTCTGTTTTGCTGTTATGGGGCATCAAATTGCAAAAAAGTGCATGCTACATTTGCCACACGTGATGTCATATGCGTGATGAACTACTAACCCAAACTAACCCAAACTAACCAAAAGTAATCAAAAGCACCAAAAAGAACTAAATGTATCGGAACAGATTAAAAAAATTATCCGAACTTTTGCAGCTAACCAAAACTAACCAAATACATTAAAATTTGTTATAACGTATTGGATCCGGTTCAAATTACTAAAATAAATTCGAACTAACTGAAACTAACCGAAAGTTGAGTGTACAACTAACCAAAAGCCCCAAAAACGCCTAAGCCGTATCGGGCAAATTACAAATATTAAAGTAAGTTAAAATTAACTTAAATTAACCGAATTTTGGCGACGAACCAAAACTAACCGAAAGCATTAAATTTGATTGTAACGTATCGGAGTCGGTTCAAGTGACTAAAATGAATTAAAACTACCTGAACCTAAAGAAATGCCTTTTTAACATTATAATATTTTTTAACATAATTATAAAAAAAAAGGTGCCGATATGAAGACCTAAAAAATTACCCTCCACTTGTAGATAGGAAAATCTATTAATATATAACTATAGCCATGACGTTGCGGTATATAATAATTCTAACCTGTTCCGAATTGTTTTAGCCCGTTCTTTTGCTTTTGCTTACTTTTAGTTAGTTTTGTTTAGCCGTTTAATTAACTTTCGGTTAGTCTCAGTTAGATCCTATTTATTTTAGTCATTTGAACCGACTCCGATACGTTATAATCAAATTTAGTGTTTTTTACTTTTGGTTAGTCGCCAAAGGTCTGCTCGTCTTGGTTAGTTTTAACTTACTTTAATTTTTGTAACCTATTCCGATACGTTTTAGTGCTTTTGGTTACTTTTGATTAGTTTTGGTTTGTCATTCAATCAGATTAGTTAGTTTTAGTTGGTTTTTATATATTTTAGAATTTGAACCGGTTCAAATACGTTACGAGTATAATTAATTTTAATGTTTTTGGTTAATTTTAGTTAGTCGCCGAAATTCGGCTAATTTAAGTGAATTTCAACTTACTTTAATATTTTTAATCTATTTTGATTTATGTTTTCGCTTTCCTGGTTACTTTTGGTTAGCTTTGTTGTTCAATCAACTTTCGGTTAATTTCAGTTAGTTTAAATTTATTATAGTCATTTGAACCAGTGCCAATACGTTATTACCAATTTTACTGTTTTTGGTTAGTTAAGGTTAGTCGCCAAAATTCGGTTAATTTGGGTTAATTTTATCTTACCAATATTTTTAATCTATTACGATACGTTTTAGCCGGTTTCGGTGTTTTTAGTTTCTTTTGGCTAGTCATTCAATCAGCTTTCGGTTACTTTCAGTTAGCTCCAATTTATTTTACTCATTTGAAGCGGTTCCGATACATTATAACCAATTTAAATGTTTTTGGTAAAATTATGTCAGTCGTCAAAATTAGGTTAATTTGGGTTAGTTTCAACTAATTTTATTATTTTTAATCTGTTCCGATAGGTTTAAGCCCTTAGTGCTTTTGGTTACTTTGGCCAGTTTTGATTAGTCGTGCAATCAACTTTTTGTTAATTACAGTTAGATTCAATTTATATTAGTAATTTGAACTGATTCCGTACTTTATAACCAATTTTAATGTTTTTGGTTAGTCGCCTAAATTCGGTTACTTTGGGTTAGTTTCAACTTACTTTAATATTTTTAATCTGTTCCGATACGTCTTAGCCCTTTTTGGTGCTTTTAGTTACTTTTGGTTAGTTTTTCAATCAACTTTCGATTACTTCCAGTTAGTTCCAATTTATTTTAGTCATTTGAATCGGTTCCGATACGTTTTAACCAAATTTAATGTTTTTGGTTAGTCGTTAAAATTCCGTTCGTTTTGGTTAGTTTTAACTTAATTTAATTTTCGTAACCTGTACCGGTACGTTTAAGCCTGTATTGGTTACTTTTGGCGAGTTTTGGTTAGTCATTCAAACAACTTTCGGTGAGTTTCAGTTAATTCCAATTTATTTCAGTCATTTTAATCGATTCCGATACCTTATAAATCAAATTTAAGTTTAAGTAAATAAACTAACACGATCTCACACGCGTATGATGTCATGTGTCAAATGTAGCATGCACTTTTTCACGATTTGAGGTCCTATACCTACTAGGATAATAGGAACATTTTCAATGTTAAAATATAAGAGTTGCTTTAAAAACACAAAAGGTCATGTGAAAAATTCGCAATTATTAAAACATAAACGGATTTTTGCTCACGCTAGTAGTGACGGGCATTTAATTTTTACCGTACTTGTTTTCTTTTCTCACTATTGTCTTTATCCATATTTAGGTAAATAACAAAATTTTAATAAAGACGTATTTGTTAAACCGATTATACGTGTAATTGACAAACTGCATATTATTAAAAACTTATTATAAATCTTAACTGATGGGGTCTTTGGAGCATCTATAAAATGAAAATCCGTCACCCACTTTTGTAATACAATAATTATCCGCACAACAATATCTCACCATAGTAACGATCTTAATAATTATTTAATTCAACGCGACAACAGTACAGAATATCAAGGCGTTTGCACACTGACCGTAAATTCTCCCTCGTAGTGTAGCCACAACTGGCCGCGAACGAGATTGATCCGGATTCGCTTTGAAGGTAAAAACTGTCGGCGAAATTGGAAATTTGTCTCGAGTGAACCTACCGTATATACTTATTTATACCGTGCCTCTGGCTTTCTTAAGTTTACGACGTTTTTGCTAAAAGTGGAAGGGCTCCAATATATTTTTTAAGATATTTATTTTCAGTTATTCAAAGGGGCTTCCAATAATTTTGTCATACGTTTCTATTTTTGAAGTGAAAACTCCTTTATACACGTTCAGGGTGGGAACTGAAACTAAGCTGTCATGTAATGCTTTACGCCCGGCTGTGTTTACGTTAATCATTTTTTTTGTCGAAAACGGTTGCGAGTGGAAATTTAGGATTTCGCACGTTTTTAGGCAACACTTGCAGCCGACGGTTATTTGTTTCTGGCTATCCGATTTTCTCTTTCCGAGTTATTACGTCACACGCGC
The DNA here is from genome assembly GCA_016904865.1 of Pissodes strobi. NCBI lineage: Eukaryota > Metazoa > Arthropoda > Insecta > Coleoptera > Curculionidae > Pissodes > Pissodes strobi. Next base: position 247,485 of record MU182452.1, on the reverse strand, counting down.
CATTTTTCAAAATTTTGCTCTGCTAACTGATGTAAAAAAATATATTTTGATAATAGTTTCTAGACGGTCTTCCAAACCCTGTTGAATTGAATTGAAAACTGGTGAAAAAGGAGGGTCACTTTGGGTAGTTCTAGAGCCACAAGGATCGAAAAACACCGAGACGAAATGCGACAGTCCGATAGGGAATTTAAAGGAAAACCCCTCTAAATGCTTCTCTGTTTCTAAAATGTCGGGAAATTGAACTTTTGGGGTGAAACGCTAAAACATCGATTTGTAGGTGAAAAAAATGAAGGCTTTTATTTCATGTTTTTATAGAAAAATCGATTCTTTGATGAGAATCTACGTAAAAATCGAACGAAAATATATAGGGTGATGTTGTTGAATTTACACTTTGCCATTTCGACACGTCCCTACATAATATTTTATTAGTGGAAAAGCGAACGATCTGAATCAACCAAACTTATACTAAAAAATAGCATTGAAGTCAAATCTATTCCTGTCTGTATACTTATATTAATTTTTGTCGCAAGTATTTCAATGGGACCGTAGCTGAGAGATAGAGTGTTGGTATAGCGTGTGAATCGAGAACGATGCTCGGCAATAATTTCCAAGAGATTTTTCATTACTATTTTATTTTTAAATATCATTTCTTTCAAGTTTTCACTTCTGTCCTGTGGTCTTAGGCACAAACCGTAATTTTTATTTAAATTTTAAATTAATATGAATGTAATAATTTTACATATCCATTGTTATGCGCGCAGTAACTCTTGGCTTCGTTTGTCCAATTAAAAGCCTCTATTCTGGTCGACAATGAATGACAAATGATAGATAATAAAATCTTAAATGACAGTGTTTGTTGTAAATAAATAAACCGTTGAAGAATTTAAGAGGACTAAGCGAATTATTAGAAAATTTGAAGTCAAACGAATGCAGATATCGATGGGTGGTTTGCAGGATTTAAATGATTATTTAATTCTGAACCACGCCTGTTTGTTCTATTTTTTTTTTATTTGCAACATCTCAGGTGTAAAAGAAAGGTGAGTTTGTTTAACCGCAATTCTGTTTAGTGCCGGGTTCCCACAAAGAAAAAAATATATTTTAATGGCATTTTTAGTCTCTTGTTTATATTTTTCAAATGTTTGATATCCCTTTTTGTTTATGAAACTTCGATTTTATTCGAAATTTTAGTTTTTTTTTATTAGTTTTACTGTATTTTGTCGGAGCAGAGTCTCATTGGCATTGGTGATTATAACGTCACATTATAATTAAAACAAATACAAAATCTTTTAAGGAAATCAATTGAAAGCTTGAATATCACGAAACAAGGATGTCGCCTTCCAGACAATACCCATAAAGGTAGCAAGTTAAAACAGATATAATTGAATGTGTTGGGAAAACAACCCAACATGTATTTTAACTTATCGTTCTTCACCATATAGTTTGGTGATAACACCGTCTATGTTCGTAGTATAATTGAGAGATAATTAAAACCCAAATAGATTTATTTTACCACCTGTAAATAGCAATTTGTGCATTTAAACCATCGTACTTCAGTCACTCCTTAGTCCGAACTTGGATTGTAGATTCCGTTATATAAAACAATCAAATTTAATATATCTTTGTCTCCACTTCTTCAGAAATTAGATTTCAGTGCCTTACAAATAACATTAGAATTGAGGCCAATACTTTTATTTTTAAAAGCAAGCTCCTCTAGCCTTAAAAAAATCCCTAGGACGAGAGAACCAGTTACCCCGTAGCGAAATTTCGCAATGTCATAGCCTACTGATTAACTAAACACACCCTCTTGTCAAATTGATAGTCTAGATTGCAATTTTAAAATGTGTCGTAAAAAATGTAATTTAGAACGCTGGGGTTCAAAGTATCGCTCTGCCCGACCCTGCAACCTGGACGGGCGGCGCGGCGATAACTTTACCGCAAGTCACCACCCAAACTATTCTATGTTAATTCAACTCGGATAGAATAGCCTCTCCGTAAGCCCAATTTGCAGGTTACCAACAAAAGCCAAATCCTCGAAATGCTATGTTAGGATTCTGATATTATCGCCAAACAAGAAAAGATAAATAAATAAATTTCTCGGTTATAAAATGCACTAGAATATATTATTCAAAAATCTAGTAGTACCCGAGAGAGTAAACTATTGGAACTATGGCGGCGTAGCTATACTTCACAAATGGTTACTATCTAAAGCCAAGTGTTTGAGATATTCGAAAATAAATACTATGGTAATTATTCAAGCTGTTAAAATTACTATTATGATACTGAATTTTGATAATAATTATTAATAGTCTTTATGGTGATGCTAAAATTCTATCAATTCACTTATCTGTGTTTTCCATATCATTCAACGGACTTCTAAAAAACTGTCTCCGGACTTGTCACTATCAACCAACCAGACATCCGACATAATCTGCTGTCTTCCGAAAAAAAGCTAAGGAGTAGCCTAGTTTGTAAGGTTTCAAAAGATTTTATACTACCCTACGGGGAATCCGAAACTAGAACCCTAAAACGGAAATTAATCAATCAAAACAACTTAATATGAAATATTAATATTAAACGAATGCCGGACTCGGCTCCACTAATTGGAATTTTACATTCACGAACAACTTAAAACAACTTACCCATAACTGGGGTTCACCAAAACCTTCCTGGATAGCTTATAGAAATTATGGGATAATCGCCACTATGGCCGATGATATAATTCAATACTTTTTACTGTAACAACTTTCCTCGTCTCCCGAAAGTTTGAATCGACATACAACTTATTTCATCTCGAAATGAAAAATATTCTCAGGGAGCTACTTCTTTGCTCCAGGAAAACTTTGGCTACTCAAGAAGCAATTGACTACGTATATCAACAGCAACCTATTCTCCTGTCTTTCCTGTCCTCCTAGATTAACAAACACTTGCCTGAAGCTATAGTTCCATTAAAGCTAACGAAGACTCTTTTAGATGATCAATCAGTCCGTAAGTGTGATGATACTGTTCCTTATGATTTCTCTTTGGAAAAATCCAGCATTGTCAATTTATGATTAGTGCCTTCTGCAAGTTTAGTGAACAAAGCAAAACCACGGGCTAAAACCAGAGACTCCAGGGCAAAATAGCTACCTGGCCAGAATCACCAACACAATCACAACAAGGATCTTCAGAATGAGTAAGCCTTAGAGCTTCTAACAAAAAAAAGGGCAAGAAAGAAGATGATGATGACTAATGACATTGTGGTGTCTGCATGCGGAATTAGCTACCGAGAAGATAAAAAAAAAATCAAAAATAGTTTGTTATTCCGTATCATACAAATTGCCAAGCGAGACCAGACGATGAAGACATTATTTTTATGTGCGACGGTTCTTCAAACGACTTAGAATAATAATTATTATGGTTTTTAATAAGTAAAATATTGCTTCTGTAATATACTTGCACGTTTCCAATCATTATTTTTTAACTGCTACCAGTGCTACCAATTCCATATAACACCACAATAACTCTCCACTATCACCAACTTAACCTATGACCAAAACTTACCTATAACCAAATTAAGTATTTTTTTCAAATATATTTTTTCTGCCAAATTGACATAACTTTAGCGTTTTTTGTAAATGACCGATTGTTTGAACAATGGACCTCTCGGATAGGTACGTCAGAAAAATTATATATCTTCAGTATATATCACCAACTTACCTTACTTTACCTTAGAAAATTAATGAAAGACTCGAATTTCTTATGCGTTTGAAAAATTTCAGTTTTTCAAGATAAATAGGTATTTTTTTTCAGTTAGAGTAAAAAATAATCGTTTGGATTTTTTTTTCAAATGGCAAGTGTGTTTAGGAATTAACTAGCATGAGAATCATACTAAAATAACATGATTCTATAGATTATCTCAGAACAATTTAGAGCTCTACTTATTTTCTTAATGTGTATTTGTCTCTTCTTACCATAAATATTGCGTTTGCTACACAGTATCTAATAAACTACGCCAGACTCTCAGGCCAACACCCTGTATCCCACAAATTTACATACAATAAAACTAAAATATTGCCGCCCATTGTTTGGCAAATAAAAATCACTATGGTACACTTATGGTATGGTAATATTAATTTACACATTTAATGGTTTTCTCGGAACATAAAAGAGTGTGTTGTATAGGCTGAAATGAAATGAAAAATATGTCTGTTGGGCAGTATCAGGCTATAATTTCTTAGACAGGAAGAGTAAATCGCTGAAATAAGGCATCGTGTGGCGCAAAAGCTGGACATTTTGCGAACGGCATGGATTTTTACTGATTTAATTTGATGTGCTTTTTATAACTAAATTAAAGTTTTATTTAAATTTTTGATCATGATTACGTATAAAGAAACCATTACAGTAAAACTGTTAATATAAACATGTATAGAAAGACTGTTTAAAATGACATAACATACCAACAGAAAACACAAACCTCCAAAAATAATTTTAGACACCCGCTTTATTAACAAAAGTGTAAAAATACACATTCAAAGAGATATAGTATAACCCAAACTAACCCAAACTAACCTAAACTAGTTAAGTAAGCAGTTGGAGTAAGTAATTATGTAATTTTGAAAATAAAGATTGATTGATTGATCGGCAAAGGATATCTTAATGTAGCAGAACGAGATTGAAGCCACATATTCTCTAGGTAAAAGTAGTAGTCCGAGAGGCGACCGTCATAATAGTGTGGTGTCTGAAGTGTCAGGATTTTGCATGATAAAAAATACTGTTTAGTTGGACCGAATAAGAAACCGTTGGTCGGCGGAGGCTGGCGTTGACCAGCAATTAATTATACAGGGTTTTTTCAAAAAACCGCATCATATGGGAAACTTTTTTATTATTGATTTGACAGAAAATTCTATTCTTGACAAAAGTTAATGCTTAGAAAAAAACTAATTTTGACGATGCTAAATTAAGGATAAATTATACAGGGTACTTAAAAAATACAAAAATTAAGGTTAATAAAACAAAAATTTTGGAATATTGGAAAACTTTCTACAGAAAAAATATAAAGCTTTTATTAAGATAAAAAAAAAGGAAATTGTTGCTGAAAAAAATAAGAACAAACTTTAGAGAAAGAGGGATTTTTTCAATATTTGTCATGGACTTTCTCAGCAACAGTGCACTTTTGGAAAAAATGGTATTTGACTTTTA
>MU182452.1:228685-241907 GCA_016904865.1 Pissodes strobi | reverse complement strand
TAAAAGTCAAATACCATTTTTTCCAAAAGTGCACTGTTGCTGAGAAAACGCATGACAATTATTGAAAAAACCCGTTTTTTTCTTAATTTTTATCATATTTTTTTCAACAACGATGCACTTTTGGAAAAAATAGTATTATGACTTTTATTTTTATCTTAATAAAAGCTTTATTTTATCTGTAGAAAGTTTTCCGATATTCCAAAATTTTTGTTTTTTACCCTTAATTTTTAAGTACCCTGTATAACTTATCCTTAAATTGGCATCGTCAAAATTACTTTTTTCTAAGCATTGTCAAGAATAGAAATTTCTGTGAAATCAATAATAAAAAAGTTTCCCATATGCTGCGAACTTTTTGAATGACCCTGTATAATTAATTACTGGTCAAGGCCAGGCTCGCCCGACCAAGGATTTCTTATTCGGCCCAACTAAACAATATTTTTTATCATGTAAAATCCTGACAGTTCAGACACCACACTATTATGACGGTCGCCTCTCGGACTATAGCTGTATCCTTAGGAACAAAATGTCATAATTATCTTAGGGGAACAACACTTATTCAGTATAGGAGGTCATATTTCTAGTCTATAAATTATGTCGCATAAAGGCGAATTGTCCTCCATTTTTATATCTAAGAATTTTCGAATTTATTCAAAGATAATAGATTTAGTAGGTATATAAAATAAATGGCTACTTACTTTAAAAATCTTTCTTCCATATAAAATTTGGTGTATGTTGGTCTCAAAGACGGCATCCATTATTCGTGGCTTGAAATTTATAATTGATTTCTTTAAAAATATTTATAAATTTATATCAAGTAAGTGTACCTCCACACCCTTGTTTCAACATTGGAATTTTTAATTGATTTTCTTGAAAGTATTTATAAGCTTGTTTTAAAGTATTTGCGAATATTTTTCAGGAGTATATTTATTTGCAACAAGCGTCAAATTAATTTTCATTTACTTAAGTTTTAAACCTTATTTGGTCTTATGTAGATTTCAAGGATTCAATGGATAATTTTGAGAAATTTAGATTGTTTAAATAACCTTTAAGTGTTATCTTCCGTGCAGTTGTCACTAGGAGATTGAAAAAAGAATGTTGCGTATGCTGTCACGCTTAATTGGGCGACGCTTGTATTACCTATAAGGGCTCCTTTGCGGTTGATTACTCGTCTGTAGAACTGTCGCTGGTTTAATGTTACGGAATTGGAATGAAACTCATTTCAAAGGAGAGGAGTAGAGTACCGTGGTTTACAAAATTAAGTCATTCTATTGAGCTTTATTTGATATACAGAATGACCTTACCATAAGAGTAACCGTTAGATAGTCCAATTTGTATCAGCGATAAATATTTATACGTCCAATACTCCAGGGTTCTCTGCGATAATTTAGCTTGAAGAACACAAGAGACGATGTTATATTTTACTAGATATTTGGACTTTGAAGAGCATAAGATCTTTTTTTATGGCAATGGCACACACACTAAAGGGATACCTTATGGGACTGACGAGTGGTGTGTGTGCGAAAATGTTGATTGACACGGTTGTCAAATAGGTTGTAATTAGGAGAAACAGTTGTACGATGAACAGGTGCGCTCTTGCTATCTGTCGTGACTGTCTGACATTGCTGGGCATGGGATGAGGCGGGCCAAACTCTGGGACCATCTGCCGTGAAAATATCTGTAAAACAGGAATCTCTCTGTCACATGTCTGCGGTGTTCCAGACTATCCAGATCCCGGGTCAACTCCGAGTCTCGGTGAGTCACGCAGCTGTCTCCTCTCTTCTGAATGGAATCCAGCAGCTTTCGGGTGTTATTAGGTGCGGCACCCCAGATATGTGAGCAACATTTTAAGCACGGCCTTATTTGCGCTTTGTAGAGCAAGAGCAGCTGCTACGGTGCATACAGTTTTTGTTGCGAAAAAGCGCACCAAGCTTCTTCGAGGCTGATTTTGCGATGTTAGCAACATGGTCATGCCAGGGCATATTGCTATTGACCGAGACACCCAGTAGTCCGATTAACGAGGATGAAGGAATGGTTGATCCTGCTATGATGCTTGATGTCAGGGTCCGCCGTATTGGCTTTCTTGTTAAACGTGGCTGCTTGGGTTTTTGCTGCATTGAGCTGGATGAAATTTCTGTTGCCCCAAGTTCGAACTTTCTCCAGATCTAGATAAGTCTCAGTTCCTGGTTTTCTGATCGAAATTGGGAGACAAGGGTACTGTGATCTGCAAAACTGTAAACAGAGTTATTGGTTTCGGTCAGCAGCTCATTAACATAGATGAGGGACAGACTTGGTGAAATGATTGCGCTCGGAGGCATGTTCAGATTAATGATGAATGTGCTTGAAATGTGTCCATCAACTGTAACGTGCAGAGAGCGACGCTTAAGGAAACTGGCAAGCCAGCTGCAGAGAGAGGCTGCAGTCGGAACAACGGCAATTTGTTGAGCAAAGTGTCATGCCAAACTCTGTCGAATGCTTTCAAAATATCCAACGCAATCGCTCGAGATTCTCCGTAGTTCTACATTGCTCTATTGCATATATGAATGACATTGGCTAATATATCTCCTCTGGATCTTTCTTTCCGAAAGATTTATTGGTTATCGCTAATTTTCCTATTGGTCTCAAGGTACTCGAGTAGTTGCTGATTAACTACACGTTCCATGACTTTGAAGATTATTGGTAGCAAGGCAATTAGACGATAGTTTGAGGGCGTGTTTTTTGGAGCACGTTGCATTCGAGCGACTTTCTAAGGATTATTGTCTAATGAATAATGCTTAAAATAAATGATAAATAATTCAATTTTAGCTTAAATAGCGTAAGAGATTGTAGACGTAAATACTTGGCTTAATGGCGGGCCAAATAATTGCGCCCTCTGTCTATAGGTGGACTGAGCTTAATGGCGGACCAGACGTGGACCCTGTGTATGTTTGAAGTTGACGAGGTTACGATGCTGTGTGTAGCCGCAATTTACACTCGTCCACCGACGAAGTTGATCAACTTACGCGTCAAAAGTATTGTCAGTTCGACCTACTAGTTTATATAGGTAGGTACCGCTAGAAATAATATTCGAATCGAGAATCGATATTGTCATCTAACCCTAACACATAAAAAAATATAAACAATTTTTACCCATCTGCTTTTTATTGAAAAACTCAAAAATGTTTCCACTACATCAACAATTACATGAGAATTTTAAGGAAGTTCGAAAGTTTAATTAATCTTCTAGTTTATTGTCCCGGTTCGGAGTACTTTTCAGAACTTAGAAGGATCTATCAAAACTATATTTCACCTTAATTGAAAAAATGGTTATAAGCTTATCTTACTCGAAAAACTCTGAATTTTTCCAAATACATACAAGATTTTACATAGATTTTGAAAAGTCATACAAAATTTTAGCGAAACATTAGGTATATTTTGCAATAATCTGCACTTTTACAGTTTTGTGCACTGTCGTCTGCATTTTACGGAATACGTAACTTTTGTTCATCCTTATCTTAAAAAAACTTATAGATTTCGAAAATCCATATGATAATTTTCTCAGGCTTGTGAATTTGTTAAATCGTAATTTTGAGATAAAATTGTTTTATATATTAAGTAATAGTTTTATTTAGTTTATCTTACAATTTTTTTGTTCAATGCTTATAATATAGTTTGATTTAAAATTATGTTATACTGAACTAGGATTTTTATTACCTTTGGTACTATTTCTAAAGGAATTTCGTAGAAAATTCTGTTTTAATATTTTTATAGACCCTACATGTTTCCTTATTTTGACTTACTTGAGAGTGACAGGATATTTCTTCATGTACGACTCAAGGGGAGCGACAATTTTTCATACACATTTAGATACACGCGTATTCAATCTTGTTTCAACAACAGAGCAAACGCAACTTCACAAGTCGTCGGGGCTAATATTTTATTGTCATTTTTGAAATTTAATGTTTGAAACTAGTTAAAAGTTTACTAAGTTGTTTAATAACTTTTCTAAGTTATGTAATTTATAGTCGAAACTTTCCATAACAATATTGACATATTGGCATATGAACTATATTTATGCTTTTCGACTTTCCGCTATATCAAAGTCGGTTCTTTGGTGCTCTCAAAAATGAGCCTGGATGATGAGGAGACCGGCTCCAGGAGATGCCTCTGGAGTACAAACAAAAATGATATCATCATTGTTGTTCGATACTTGTAACTTTTAACATTTTTTACATGCTTATGAAAGTACCCTTCCGACCAAGCAAATCAGTGAAAATATCATTGCTTATATTTTTGCATTTACATAATATATAATTTTTCCTGTTCTTAGTTTTGTCATGACGCCCTCGCTGAATAAGTGTGAAATCATTAGTTATTTACAAAAATTGGATAAGATAGTTTTATTTTACATTAAAAAAATATTTTGATAGATCTGATTTTTCTCAAAAAAAAACGAGTGTGTGAAAACTTTTAATTAAAACTTGAGGGTGCACACAAACGTGGAAATAATCATGTTAATGCATAATTAAACGACTATGGTTATCAAAGTATAATTTATTTGTAATACAAGATCCAGGACCTAATTTGCAATATTTATACCGATCTCTTTGCAATGATGCGCTTGAATATCAAACATATAAGCTATTCGTCTAAAAGTTGACAGATTTCACCCAGTATACCTTAATGACACCTGATAATTATTGTAGGTTACATTTTTCAGTTTATTGCAGTCAAATTACAGAGGTTTCCATAAACAAATAATTTTTTCTTCAAACGTCAGTAAATCCGTCATTACTCGACTGTGTAAGGCGGCCGTGAAGTTTCGTTTTTCCTCCGCCGGAGCTTTACTTTTCACTTTTCCGCCGGCGGAGGTAAAAGTGTTGTCATAGCAACATAGATACAAACAAATAACAAAATAAGCGCCAACAACTTTAGATTTATTAAACTAAAATTTGTATTTATCACTCAATTTGTGCACTGCATTTCTAAAAATCACTAATTTAGGAACAAATTGGTTATTATTTAATAGAACTTTCTCAACAACTGCTTATCAATACGGAATTAAAACACAATCGGAGACGCAATTTTAAAAAAAATAATTATTGTTGACAGTGTCCACTGACAGCTTTATGTTACATTACTATAGCAACAACCTGTGCCTATTCACCGACACCGGTCTAAGCCGCCTTGCGAACCCACTTATCTTTAATAATAATGATTATTATTACTATTAAAAAGAGATGCTTTTGCATTAATTTGTCGACATTTGAAGAAAAAACGGCATATTTTATTTGGAGGAAAAGTTACTTTTCCTCCATATAAAATAATATACTATTTCACAGGGGGAAGCACTTTTCACTCACGCTGCATAATTCTTTTATATAAAAAAGGAATTAGGAAACAGTTAAGTTTCTAAAAATTAGAAAAATACTAATGTAATAAAATTCTGGTAATGTCATGACTATTTAACATAAAGTTTGTAAGTGATAGTAAGTGATATTTTTGCAAATAAATAAACTGTTTGCGTACTTCCCTATGCAAAGAAAATAATAAAATAATGGCAGTTATTTTCAACTATAGGGCCATAAAACGGCTATTTTTACATTCGCGTAACTGATGTTATTCAATTTTAATACAATATTTGTTTTGCGGCTTTTTAATTGCATGCCGCATTCGAACACATTTTGGTAGTTTTATTATGTAAATGTTGCAAATATTGAGTGACTGACAGAAGATAGTGAGCAAGGTGTTTAAGATTTCAGTTCAGTTCATCTAAACTGATAAAGTTAACAGCGAAATCACTTCAAGAGCCCAGTTTTAGTTTGTTGATTTTCATCGCATTTGAGCAATCAACAGCCATTTATCTAACATTTAACAAACAGCGTAGAAAACCTTAAGAAAATGGATAGTTCTAATGACCCCAAGATTTACCTGAATGTATCCTGGCACGTGGAAGAAAAATGTGATTGATCGAATTATTTATGCAACATAAGAAAACCGTTTTAACTCTTAATCATTCCCTTTTCTCTCAAAGCTTCCGTAATTCGCGATATTACAACTTAAACCAAAAACCATATCATTTTAAGTCATGTCAGGTCAACAATAATAGTCATGTAAAGCAACAGGAGGTATAATTGACAGATACTTTTTCTTTTATTTAAATACGGGTTATTATTATTCTGTGCTTGTTTGGACCGCGCTCGTAGAAAAAATATTGTTCCTAACACTTGCGCAAAGTGACTTCTCCGCACTCGACTGATTGACCGAACTCCGCTTGGCGTCGTTCGGTCAACATCAGTCGCGTGCGGAAAAGCATCACTTTGCGCACTTGTTAGGAAAATAACTATTTCTGTATGACATTCAGGGTACGTGCTATTTGAGAATTGTCATTATTTTTAATAAAAGGCATCCTGTCAACATCGTTAGACGCGTCTACATAAAAGATTTGGTATCAAAATTGCTTGGATCTGTTGGTAATAAAAAAGCAACGACCTAGAGTTTTGGATGAAGATACACAGATTGAGGATATTATATTGGCCAAGTTTTTATAAATGCAATGGTGTTAATGTGTCATCCAGAGAATCTGTCAAGAAAGTAATGAAAATGCATAAATTCCATCCTTACAAAATGAAAATATTGCAAATACTTCGCGACGATGATCCGGACAGAAGAACTCAGTATTCACACCTTTTTGCAGAAGGGTACACTCAATATCCCCAAAAAGTCAATGTTTGTTCGGGAATATTGGGATATAATACCATATGTCCTTTTTATTGAAGGGCATTTGATCGACCAAGTTTATGCTGAAATTTTTAATCAAACTCGAGCCGTCTACACTGTCCGCAAGATAGTACACCTCCGCACTATGCTGCTGTGGAGAGAGAGAGAGAGCGATTGGACCAAAATTATCCAAGCGAGTGCGTTGACAGAAGAGGTACAATTTAGTGACCGCCAAAATGACTTAATTTTACTCCTATGAACTTCTTTTTATGGGGTTACATTAAATCACTAGTTTACAATACCCAGTTGGCTTCTTTGGAAGAACAGCGTCAGAGGATAATAGATGCTTGTCGAATTATTACAAGAGACATTTTTCAGAAAATTATGGGGGAGTCTTGAAAGTCAACTCTATCTGTGTTTAGAATATAATGGAAAACATTTTGAGAAATTAATAAATAGGTAAACAACAGCAAGAAACAAATATTTATGTTATTGCAAAAAATAGACAGTTTTAGCAGCTTCATAGTGTTTTAATTTAGGATTAGGTCCTCTAACCATCTAACCTCAAAATACGCGGTAAACGCATGCACAACACAGGGATGCAATGATATTGTTCGTTCGAATATTGAACGGTGTCCCTAGACGCAAGTCCATAGGATCTTCCTTTAGTGGGTGTGCCACTGCCATAAAATAGATCATTGCGGAAATCTAGCTGTTTCATAAAATCCTTGTCTTAGGTCCATAATTTCCTCATCTTCCGGCATTATATAACGGGCCCTGTGAGATGCTAAGGCAGCACTAGCTTTTTTGTCCATCCGAGAACGCTCTTAAAAATGACCAATTGACATAAAGGTTACAATACCCAGTCGGCTTCTCTGGAAGAACAGCGTCAGAGGATAATAGATGCTTGTCGAATTATTCCAAGAGAAATTTTTCAGAAAATTATGGAGGAGTCTTGAAAGTCAACTCTATCTGTATTTAGAATATAATGGAAATCATTTAAAAAAATTAATACTTAGGTAAACAAGAGCAAGAAACAAATATTTATGTTATTGCAAAAATAGACAGTTTTAGCAGCTCCATAGTGTTTTAATTTAGGATTAGGTCCTCTAAGCATCTAATCTCAAAATACGCGGTAAACGCATGCACAACATATGGATGGAATGATATTGTTCGTTCGAATATTGAACGGTGTCCCTAGACGCAAGTCCATAGGATCTCCCTTTAGTGGGTGTGCCACTGCCATAAAATAGATCATTGCGGAAATCTAGCTGTTTCATAAAATCCTTGTCTTATGTCCATAATTTCCTCATCTTCCGGCATTATATAACGGGCTCTGTGAGGTGCTAAGGTAGCACTAACTTTTTGTCCATCCGAGAACGCTCTTAAAAATGACCAATTGACATAAAGGTTTAAAGTCAGTAGTAGCTATTCAGTTGGAGATAAACTATCATTTCTGTCAAGAAGCAGATGATTAAATACATTTTAATTGGCGTGAGTGTGTATATGTATCACAATGAAAAGTGGTTTCACAATCGATCGATTTTTAATTTAGTTTATGTGTTATTGTTTTACTGAAATAAGATTAAATACAGTATGCAAAATAAACATAAAGTGTTTTTATAAGCACGTAGAAATGTTTGGTTTGCAAAATATAGGGTGCTAAATCGTTTTAAAATTTATGTAAATTTTTTTCATCTTAATTTTATTGGAGAAACATCATTCTTAAAAGTAAATAACATAGGCAATGTGTTTGTTTTTAATTTTGACTTAATTCTCATACATTTTGTTAAGGATTTCAAAAAAGCAATATTTTGTCCCCACTTACCGACTGGCTAAACAAAAATTAACAGTGTATATTCACACTCTAATAATGAATGTTAATAACATTTTTTCTTTATTGTTCCATTAATAATAAAATGCTTAATTTTGTATTACATGTTTTAGTTCTAAATAAAATGGTTTAGTTAAACTTTCATTAATTTTGTATACTGTGCGTATTATAATTTGTTTATTCTTATTTTTCATGATTATTGTTAAAAAAATAATTAAAATCCGTTACTTACACTGTTTGTACTTTCTGAGTTTTTATGTGTGAAAAATAACATGCCTTTAAACTAAAATTAAATCTATGTTTTGTTTATTCTCTTTAATTTTTATCTTGATCTGTTTAGGAAAAATCAAAACACTTTTAAAAAAGGAGCGTATTGTGGTTGTGGCCCACCTTTTGGGGTTTTATCAAAAATTAATAAAAATAAACTTAAGCACTCTGTATATTACTAAAAACTGAGCTTTATCCACAATACCGAAACAGAATTTTTGCACTCGACGCGCCTTTCGCTAACCATGTTAGCATCATCAGGAGATGATTAAAATTAAAATTTAAATCTACCTAACTCCCTTTTATACTACTGTTTGCTCAATCAAGCGGAACTAAAAATGACCAATCCTGGAATCCCACTAGTCACGCTGGATTAACCAATACAATGGACTATACGGAATAGGCCCTCTATCTCTATTTAAACTATTCTTACATTTAATAATTTCCATACTTTCATATGCGTCTAATAATCTCCTATCAGTTATATTATGAATTAATTTTAAATTTGTTATTGTTATTCTATGATTATTATCAAAAGCATGCTCGGCAACACTTGATTTTTCTGTTCTACCGTACTTTAAATGAGCTATATGTTCTTTGAATCTCGTCTGTATAGATCGTTTAGTTTGCCCAACATATTTTTGGTTACAATCCATACATCCAATTTCATATATTCCACTTCTTTCTAACATTTCAATTTTGTCCTTTGGACCACCTAATAGTTTCTTAATGTTAAACTGAGTCTGGTATACTAATTTTAAACCTACTTCCTTAAAAACTTTTTGGAGTCCTCTAGTATACTGAGGATTATACGGTATCGAAACATATTTTGTATTTTCATCCTGTTTGTCGAAAGAAGTGGAATCACGAATGGTCTTTCTAAACAAATGCCTATTAATTAGTCTATTTATTAAATTAGTATTGAAACCATTAAAAAATTAGTATAATAATATAATAGTAATAATATTTGTTTAATTATTTCACTAAAAAAGTGCTTCTCAATTGAAAAACGTAGGGTGTTATCATCTACCAAAATATACTTTTTATTGCGTCAAAATGAAGCAGTTTTAAACTCCCGATCCCCCACTACTTATTCTATTCCTTCACAAGATTTCCAAGCTTCTAGTCCTCGAGCTAGTCACTTCCTTATTGGTGATTTATTGACTGCAAAACCAAAACGTAATGTTACCGAAAAGTACGCAAATCATCTGTAATTACAAAAGAGCTACTCCAGAATTTTTGACGGTGGTGGTCATCCGAATATATGACTTTTTAGCACAGTCGTTACAAATGGAGACACAAGTTTGATGCTCATCTCAAATTATATAGTAATAGTTCCTTCAGAATAATGAATATTGGGCAAAATTAACAATTTACTCCCTGGCAAGTATGGAATGGTTCGAGTGGTAACCGTTGATATAAAAACTGGAATTTTTGAACGTCGTGCAACAAAAATCAGTTACCTGGCGCCGCGAAGAAAATATTACTGGTCTAAGCTAGGTAGAGAAAATAAATTTATACTGAATATGAAGGCAACGAGAGAGTTAATGCGTTGCAAAGCAGGCGACCTCAACGGCAATTACAGGACCAAAACCAGTATTGGGAATAGCTTACAACACAGCTAAAGAAGCCCACCCCAGGTGAACACAATAGCAATTTGTAGACAAATGGGGAGAGTTACCGGACCTAACACATTCAAATATTGCAGTCAATCTGCCATCAGGAGTGAGAACTAGACAACTACTTTAACTTGGCTTAGAGGACGAAGAAACAATGGAACATGTTTTATGCTCCTGTCCAGCAACCGAATGAACCAGATAAACAGTGTTTGGATATTCACAAGTAATACTTATGGATTTGAAAACTATCCACCCCAGAAAGCTAATCGATTTCATGAAATGGATCGAGTCTCTGACCTCGTGGAAACAACAAATAACGCCAAGCACGTCGATAATACTCTTCCTGACGACGCAAGAGAGCCAGCGCCCATTAATGGTTGATGGTCGCTACCTGTCACCTGCTATCTTAAGAAAATGTGATTATAATTTAAAAAAAATTGTTAACGAATTGGCCCTTTGTTTGTATAATTGTCTTTTAAATTATATCAAATAAAATACGAAGTGCAGTCCACTTTGAACAAATTATTTAGGAAGTAAATGCGCCCAGTTAATGCCGTCAAGCCCAAACAGCTATAATACCGTGATAACTGGTTATGATTGAAAAGTGCAACGACAACAAATCATTGCTTTTACTTTAATTATACACTTTAATCACATCATCAGTAAGTAAACTGAGTTGTAACACAATTTTTTTTATATTCTAGAAAGGGTATGTAAAATGCTTATAATTCGTATAAACCATTCGTAAAAACAAGCTTCAAGGTTTTAATTCGGTTTTAATTGATTAGACGCGTAATGCATTTAGCGAAAAAAGCACTACAATATCCCAAGATAGATGGTTTAACATTAGAATATAAAACGTCATGGACTTCAGAGATCTTAGCCACCTTAAAAGAAAACTTAAATCGCTTTTTAAGTTATTTAGTTTGGTGTTTGGTACGGATTATGGTAAACACCTTGTATTCATGTACATGAACTAAGATTGATGTGTCTATAACTAAATACAGTACCTCCTTTCTTTAAGTATAACCATTATCAGCCCATTTTAATGATTTGTTCAAGAAATTTCTTCGCTTCAACACCAGTGCCGTCTTCTTCAGGGGATTTATTATTCATTCATCAGTTCAGTCATTCCTAGATTGCCTTATTTTTTGTGATTTTCAGCAATTCTTATGATCCTTGATTTATAACCATGGGCTCTAGTGTTTTGAACAATTTGGTTTTTGTTTGCAGTGTTGAATGCCGTTCTCTCTTGCTTATTTGTTGTCTTATTATCTCAAGACTTTGGTTTTCTCCTTCCACTTCTTGTATTTTTATTTTCTTATATCCTTTCTGATTGCCTTGTACATTATTCAACTCTTCTGAATATCCACTTGCATCAAATGCACTTTTAAACCAGACTTATTGTGATGATGCTTTAGCAAGCTTTGATGATCTCAAGGACATTTAAGTTTTATATGACCAAATACTTGCTTTACTAAGCAAGCACATATTTCAATTGCCCAAATGATGCAGCAACTCTTCGTAATTTTTGGCAACAATTGCCACAAACAATCACATTTAATTTTAAGTTTGATGAAACCCCTAATAAGATACTTGGACTGAAAGGGAACCCAGTCATTAATTATTTTTCCATTTCAAGTCCTAAAAGTAATTTTTAGAACCCTGTACAAAATGAAAAATTCGTTCAACAATGCAATGATCCTATATGATTTTGATATCCTATAATCGTTATTGGTAAACTGATGATACAAACACTTTGGACATTAAAGGTTGATTGGGAGAGTCCCGTAAATAACAATAACCTCATTAAAGAATGGACAGCTTTTTGTCGACATTTTACATGTTTCACGAGTTGTTAAAAGCCTAGATAATTTTTTTCTATAAAGGCAGTAGACGACAAATAATTTCATGGGTTTGCAGATGCAAGCACAAAAGCTTACGCTGCCTGCTTGCGTATCTATACGTTGTTTTTATACTAATGATACAATTTCCAGTATCCAGAGATTCCCCTTTAAAGATAGTTAAATGCTTTTAATTCAGATATCATCAAAAGAAGTTGGATTCAAAGTTTGAAATCGTTTACAACTATTATTACACCATAGCCTTATCCACAATACCGAAACAGAATGTTTGCACTCGACGCGCGGTTCGCTAACTATGTTATCAGGAGATCATAAAGTAAATTTTTTATCATCTCCTGATGATGCTAACAAGGTTGGAACAACGCGCGTTGTGTGCAAAAATTATCTTTCGGGATTGGGGATAAAACTGTGTTTTAGTGCGCTTTGTCGAAGGTTCAAAACTCCATTCTTATACAACAATTGATTAGAGGCGTTATGTGTTTAGCTGGAAAGGGGCTACAGTGTCTTAACATTGATGACATAATGAGATCAAATCCAGGAGCATTTTTGTATCATTAGAACATAAAACATCCTGGACTTTAGATACCTTAACTATTTTAAGAGAAAAACACAAATAAATTTTAAAAGTACCTATGTCGTGAGGCGCTTTGTAACACCTTCATGTACACGAACTGAAAAGACTGATGGACTTTCTGCAGCTAGATAAGCCTTATCAGTATCAACCCATTTGATATGGTTTGTTGACTTAATATCTTCAATAGCACTATCGTTTTCTCCAGGGGATTTGTTATTAGAACTTCCTCTGATCCTTGATTTAAAGCCCTTAACTGTAGTGATTTGTCCAAGTTCGTTATTGTTTGCAGTGTTAAATGTCGTTCTCACGCAGGCTCATTCGTTGTCTCATTATCTCAAGAACTTTGTTTTGTCCTTCTACTTTTGTT
>MU182452.1:212191-228285 GCA_016904865.1 Pissodes strobi | reverse complement strand
GTTGTCTCATTATCTCAAGAACTTTGTTTTGTCCTTCTACTTTTGTTATGGCTATTGTTTTTGTAGTCTCTTATTCCTTTCTGATTGTCCTGCACATTTTTCTGCTAAGTCTTCGGTATTTATCTGAAATTCTACTGGTCACTTCTATATGTTGTTTTCCGAGTTCTTTGCTCCTGATTGATCAGTTCTCTAATTTTATATTTACACATAACTGTATGTATCGCTAAATTCAAACCAATGACTGTGAAAGAATTTTCTCGCCATCAAGAGCGTCAAGTGAGGTTGGGCTAATATCGTGACTATATCAGATTAATTCATATTCTAAGTCTGGGTTCTCAAATACATCCGAATAATAGAAGTGATCAATTTCGGATAAAATTATATATAAATCGACAAATACCACTTAAGATGTTTCTTTTCGAGCCAATTATTTTTCTGACAAACTTGTGGTCGATTGCGGTTTTATAAACAAACAGTGCTGGTTAGATTGTGCGATATGGTCCAGATGCTGAAGAAATGATCGTCATATAACGAGGAATGCCCGAGGCGGTAGTGTACCGCTTGAAAAGACAGAAAAGTAGCGAAATAAGAGGTAATTTGTTCAAGCTATGTAAAGAAACTATTTTATGATTGTAATAATTTATATCGAGTTATTTAGCTTACGAGTAAATAACATAGCAAATTTCGTACAAGATTAAATAACTACTGTGGATATAGGGAGTTGCCGAGAAAAATCGAAGAAGTTGCGGCTTGACTATTGCCATGGTGTTGAACGACGACGCTTTTTACCAAATACAAACGCTTAAAGAGGTAAAACGTCTGTGTTTTGTGAAGTTGGCATACCAAATTCATGCCTAACTTTGTAGTGACGTTCCATGCACATAACCACATTGTTATTACGGGAATAATCTGTACACTTTGCACTGGATCGCCTCGCTACCATGACGGTACATCTGAATTTCAGCGTTGGTAAACTATCAGGTCGCCTAGAATAATATAAAAAAAATTGGCAAAACGGCCGCCAATCTGCATAAAATTAAGTACGTATATATATCGCCTCGGACCACTTTTCAACATTTAATATATTTAATTATAGGTTTTATCGAAACAGTGCCCGTTTCTGACTGAATTAAATGGCATGTAACAACAATTATGGGACGTTAAGAACATATTGAAATTGCCGTTTGACTTTTTTAATGATGGGAATTGCAATTTCGTTTAGATTATATAGAAAAGGATATAGGAGATTTAACACATGATTTGTTTATTTTTATTACAGATATTTATCTCTACGGATATTGCTGTTGATGTTAAATTAGTAGGAAATATGCTAGTTAGACCTACGGCTCTCTGATTTTCTTGAAGTCTATCAGTAAATATTAAATACGCCTCCATTTCGGTTTTCTATATTTTTTTTTATATTCTTTAACTTTGTCCTAGTTATGTTAGTCTTATGTATGAGGGGCATTTTAATTTGCTCCAATTTTTCTAGGTGCGTGTGTTTTGGGTGGTATGATGTTAAATGTGTGAACGTTTTTTGTGTTAAATAATATAGCAACTACAAAAGCTTTGGGTGTTTCACTTGCTTTCATGTACAAATTCTGTAGGCTGCGTGCTACTTGTGTGTATTCGTTAGAATATGCCTAAGTTTCTTAGGTAGCATGAAGAATATACGAATTTCTTAAGATTGAGGCATCTACTTATAAATAAGCAGTATGTTCTTCAGGTTAAATGGCTATCTATACGCACATATATTCTTCTATTGTATATTACCGGTTGTTGCTTAGTGTGGTACATTACCAACTCAACTTTTTATCTAAGTTCGTACCCAAACCTGGTATTCTGGACTTTACCAAGAGCAGAACCAATCCGGCGCCATTTGTCACCTGGTGAAAACAAATTTTATCATCCCATATACTGGGTAATATAAGCTATATTTTCGGCAAAATATTTCGGTGTTTTTGTTTACATAGTTTAAGTATTCTATCTAATATTAACAAAGATATATGTCCATTTTGATACAATCATTAATTTTTATGGAAATGACAGTCGTTAAGAATGGATCTAGGAAATTTGCCCAAAAACAATTGACGAAATTATAATTGTCCGAATACAATTAATTAAAATTAGAGATAGTTTTACGAAGATAAATTTGACCGGAATACCCTTAACGGAAATAAATTTTTCCGTGTTTTCTTTAACAATTTCTGAAAAATTAATTAAATTAATCACAAATAAATAATATCTATTTTATTACGTTAAGTTGTAAGCTATTTTACACGGAAATATCCCAAACTAAAACAAGCTAACCCAAACTGATCGAAACAAACTCAAATTAAGCCAACCCAACCGAGACTAACCCAATTATAAACAGAAAAGCGCGTTTACACGCCCTTGTTTGTTTTTTTTCATTGATATCCATTTTATTCATAAGATTGGTCACCATCTCGTATCACTGCTAGGTAAATTGCATATTTATGCAAATGCAAGATTTCAGCTTTATATAATAATATTTAATCGAAATGAAACAAAATAGAATTTCAAAATATAAAACAACACGCATGACCATTCGCTTGCTTTAGGGGCGCAACCAACTGAAATTAATATAATATCAGGCCCAAAATCCCAGCCAAAATCACACTTTACCTATTATTACACTGGTGATATACTAACCCAAACCACAAACAAAGCTATATTGTTTGTGCCCAAACTAACCTGATATATGCCAAAATCACACTTTAACTATGGCATATAGTAATACTACCTAGTAATCTAATCATTAAATTTATTTGGTGACCAATTTACACATACGCCTTTTTATATTTATATAATTATATTATATAACTGATAACAACAAAATCAGGTAATCCTATTTTGTAAATTTTTGTTAGCGAAATTTATCACACTTTATCATATCTACAGTATTTCGAAAATATCATTGAAACCAAAGCCATAAACATTTAAAAGAAATGAAAAAACACGGACAGCAGAAGCGAAATAATAAATATTTATATTTAGTATGACAAAAATTTAGGACAAACAACACGATAACAAGGCAATTGACAAATTTTTATAAGCTTAAATCAAAATAATGTAACTGCAGAAAATGAAATAAAAACTTATTACCGACCACATACTTCTATGTCACTATATAGAAAAATGTTAAAAACTCCCGAAACAATATCGCAAATATATCCCCTATAAAACTGTCAGTGATTCAAACTCAAGAACATAATATATTGGCTCTAAAAACAAAATATAGATTAAAAAAGTAAGCAGAAAAAATAATGTTTATTCAAATAAAATGACAATATTTAAAACGAAAAAGAAAAATAAGAATTACAAAACTAAGATAGATAAAAAAAACACGAAAAAGAAGCACACCAAATACGATGTTATTAGAAAAATATTACGGTGTATATTATGAATGTAGCAATTGGAAATATATATTTTTATTTAAACGGAAGCATGAATAACATATCTATATTAAGGAACTCGATCAGCTTCCCGCAGTCTTAACTGCAAAAACAAAGTCGTCTTATTTTTCTGCATTAATGCTTTTATGTAATATGTTTAAATAGTTAGAATAAAGCAAATTTTTGCTTTTTTATTTTTTAGAATTCATAAAAACTTTGAAAATATTTTTCAGTATTTGCTTGCTGTTACCTATTATATTATAAATAGGTTTTTAAACCTACATATAAATGACATTTATCCTTCGCATCTCCGCCATCCCTCATTACACTTTGTAGTATACAACTTTTTCCCAATCGGTACAATTTTTAAAGAAGTTATCTAAAAACATGGTGATTCAGCCGACCCTGGCTAGCCGCTCGAGCTCATGCATCGCCTTGATGCGTCATTACAATTTTGTACCGGTCGGTGACAAGCAAGAATCCGTAAATCGGTTCTTTCTTTTGGTTTTAAGAAGAAAAATGCATAGAAATCGTATTTCTAGTATAGTGAAGTGTTAGTGATACGTCTTGCTCGCAAAGGAGGCGAAAAAAGGGGGCAATATGCATCGGGAGAAGCGAATCAGGGGGTGAGTCCATATAAGATTATATGCCAAAATTTCAAATATACATAAATACCTGGTTATCTTAAATACATAAAAACAGAATCTCTTGTATAAAAGCAAACTAAATGTGTATAATACTAAACTGAGTATTATGAATAAATATGACACTTGTAACCCTTATTTTTTTTACTTAATAAAATTGAAATGGAAAATACTCTCAAACTTCTAAAACTAACTATACTTATTAGAATAAAATAGAGTGCGAACGGGTTACAGTCAAAAATGCGAATGAAGCAGTAAACAAAAATTAAATGTGCTCACTGCGATTTGAATTATACTAACAAGCTGTTATTTATATACGAGGGCATGACAAAACATTGTTACATTTATTTGTCGTCCTTGCACAATTACACAGAATCAAACAATATATTCGGAATTGAAATATATTATATCGAAATGAATATAAGTAATAAGCAACAGTTAACGATACGAGCTATTCGAACCGTTCTCTAGTAATCGCGTCTAATCGTACATCCTACCAAAGAAATATACTATTCAATCACAAAAAGTGTTTACACAAAGAATGGGAGTTACATTACAAAATATATACCGGTCGGCCTGCACATTTATTAATGTTTTACATAGAATAAAACGTTTATACCATATAAAGGAATATAAAAATAGAAACAAATGGTTATAATGCCTTCGTATCATTCGTTTTTCGATATTTGATCCCCGTATGGGGACATGTGGGACTATAAACTACAATTCGATTCGATGCAAATATTGCAAAACAAAAAACAAAGTTATATTTAATTATGATCCACTGACTCATACTGCAGATCTATATGAAAATTTAAGAGTATGGCAAATACATAAGGTATTAAAATTTGAACAGAATAAACTTATTTACAGGATAATAAATAAAACTCAAAATTAAAATATTATCATAATATTTCCAAAGGATATAGCCACAATACTAGAGAGTTTATAGGAAATTATACTGTTATTATTACTAAGATGCAATTATCCTCAATACCAGTGTTCAAAAACACTGTCTAGAGGAATAAGGACTATGTATATTGTAATTATTGCTATTACTGTATTTAGAAATACTTTTCAAAAAAATAAAATAAAATAAAATAAAAAATTAAAATTTTGAGTAAGTCGAAGAGTGTCCTTTTCTCACGAAATTAACCTCTAAAAACTAGCCACAAAGGCAAGCTGACGCATAATTTACGAGCGACTAAATCCCAAGTTGGGTATTATTATAGCTTGCATGGCCCTCCGTTGGCTTTGCTCGCAACGGAGGCTCAATCAACAAGAACTAAAAGTGCTAACCAAAACTAACCCAAAATTAAGGGAAAAATGCGGAATGTTATCGTTCGGCTTTGTCGAAACAATGTAATACCGGAACGCATTATTTTTAAACAATTCGTGTTGACATGAGCCGTCCGGTGAGAGAAAAAATTGGAGTAAACATTGCTTGCAGGAGATGTTAATAAATAATAATAATACCTATTTACAAATTCGCATTTGCAGATGCGAATAACTAAAATTGGCCTTCACATTTGCAGATGTGAAGGGCCCCCAACAGCCTCCACCCCAGTAGGTATATTATGTAAAAGTAGTTAGAGGCACACTATATCCCTACATTTGCCGATGTAAAGGATATATGTACTGACAAAAATAAAACGGTATAGTGCTATGTATTTGCAGATACAAAAACAAATAACCACCATACTATTGCAACCCTCTTACATAAAATCTTGCATTGGAGGTAGCGAATTATTACACTCTTGGTTTCTATTCAAAACAGAAATTACAGTATTTGCAGATACTGTAAATATGCTAAAAAATCGTTGCATTTGCAGATGCACTCGAAAGCATAACCAGGGTTAAGCAGCAAGCAAAAAGGTGAATAGTTCGTTGTATTAGCAGATACAATCGATCGTACCCACTGTCTGCAATTGCAGTTGCAGATAGTGAACATATTCATGAACCTATTTTTCTGTTCAAAAACAGATGCTGTAAATAGGCTAAAAGATCGTTGCATTTGCAGATGCAATCGATATCATAAGTAGCAAAACCAAGGAAACTCTTTTGCATTTGCAAATGCATTAGAAGATCCTCTCACGCTAGCTGAGGAAATAACTTAGCCAAATCAAGACTATCAAGCACCAGATGGTCCTGAACAAAGTAACGACCACCTAGCTGTGTAGGTGCAGGATAAAAAAAAAAAAAAAAAAAAAAGAAACGACGAAATCACACCTGCGAGGCCAGAACTACATACTCAGATAGTTTAGATGGGACAATTACTTATTAAAAGGACTAAAGATAAAAAAAAAATAAAAAAAAAACAAACAGTATGATAGAGAAGTATCCACCAGCTGCCAACTGCAATGTCCTCAGACCATCAAAATTAAATCTCGAAGAGAGTACTAAATCCTGCCAAGACAACTACTGTATCAATTACAGAAACAAATATAGTCCGTGGGATTAGTGCCTTAGCTCTCCCTTTCAGTAATTTAATTAGCCAACCGTCTGAACTAGAATTATACGTTCAAAATTAGCAGAGAAAAAAGGTAAACAGTTCAATAATAGAGTGGGTACAGGATTATAAAATCCCTTTCAATAGGACACCACTCCGGTTAGCAAAGTAGAAGACTACATAGGACGGCAAAAAATGTAATTTCAAAATACGCATTCTTGGGGAAAACTGATCTCTTAAAAATGCATGTTTCCTTATCCCTATGCACAGTAGTCAAAAAAAGTTATTAAGATTCGTTTTTTGCAACGTACTATACCAATTTAATTGTGTTTCATTTGGTTTATGTACAGTTCCATATCTTTTCACAAAACTGAAACCAGTTGTAAGATATGTAAAATTAAAGGGTATAAAAACTGTACTCTACTTAGACAATTGGCTAGTTATTGGTAATTCAAAAGAGAATTGCTTAAAAGTATAAATAAAATTACATAAACATTACAAGATTTAGGTTTTATATAAAAAAGGCGTAGTTATTCCCCCTCAACCATGCTCACTTTTGGGGTTTATACAAGAGAAAAGGGACCTACTGGCAGAACAGTCTATTATTTTTACCCTGAAAAATACTTACTCACATCTCCTTGCGGAGAGAATCAACCATTGTGGAAGAAAATTTCTCTAGCCGTAGGGAAATTACGAAGTTTCCTGAGAAATTAAACTGATTATTTTTTATTGCAAACTATAGAACCGTAAAAAAAAAAAATAAAAAAAAATTAAAAAAAAAAAAAATCGATACGTATTTTTTTATTTCCGCTAAAGATGAATATTACAAGAGCTATACCAGTTTTTAGTTTTGTATATATAGATATACCATGCATGGTGTGACGTAACAATTCATGTGTATTATGACGTCATAAGCACATCTCAAGGCGTTGTATCTGCCTCATTTTTCGGCTTAGGGAAAAAAGAAAAAACATATGTTTACTTATTTTTCATGGGCTATCGAAATCAGCAGTAATAAAAAAAAAAATTGATGAAACTTCCTCATTGTCAGGAGAGCTATTCTATAACAAAGCGTACCTAATGAAGCGATAAAAGTGATTATTTCTTCATTGACAGATAGCGCCCTCAAACAATACGGAAATACTTACAATAAATAGGGGAATTTCTGTTTTTCTAAGCGCCAACAAATATATAATAAAACCGTAAACTTATTCTTGAGCTCCTAAATATTCAATTGTCTTCGGAGTCATCCTACTCAAACAAAAGACGAAGCGGTTATAAAAAGTTTTCTCAATGGAACATTTAACATAAGACCCCCAAAATCAAAATACTCAATTATTTGGGATTCCTACCCAGTTCTACAGCGCTTAAAGAGCATGTACCC
The DNA here is from genome assembly GCA_016904865.1 of Pissodes strobi. Lineage (NCBI taxonomy): Eukaryota > Metazoa > Arthropoda > Insecta > Coleoptera > Curculionidae > Pissodes > Pissodes strobi. The sequence continues at coordinate 220,392 of MU182452.1, read as the reverse complement.
TCACGAATTCTTAAATCTACAAATCTAACTTTAAAGCTAGTAACACTCTTAATACTAATAACCGCACACAAATCACGGACAACCCGGAAGTAAAAATAGACAATATTTTTAAATATGAATACATAATTGAAATCAGATTCCCGGATAAAATAAAAGCAAGTGGCTTAAACAGGCTTCAACCTAGGTTGATATTACCTTATTTTATTAATCAACCTGAACTATGTATAGTCACACTATTAGAGACTTACATAGAACGCATAAAGGAAAAAGGGTGCTACCAGTCAATAAAAGGTGAATAGCTCGTTGTATTAGCAGATACAATCGATCGTACCCTCCACTGTCTGCAATTTCAGTTGCAGCTAGTGAACATACCTATTTTTTTGTTCAAAAACAGAAATTACGGCATTCACAGATACTGTAAATATGCTAATAGATCGTTGCATTTGCAGATGCAATCGATACCACAAGTAGCAAAACCAAACAAAATGTAATATTCACTCACAAAAGGCCCTATCACCCAGACAACAGTCAAACCATTAGCAGATGGGTCAAGTTAATACTAAAAGCCAGCAGTATAAACACGGAAATCTTTGGGGCACACAGCACGCGACACGGGGCAACTTCAGCAGCTCAGAGAATGGGAGTTACATTACAAACCATTCAGAAGACAGCTGGGTCGACAGAAAAATCAAAAGTATTCTCGAAATTCTATAAAAAACTTGGCGTGGGTAATCCCACTGGATTGGCATCTTGTTTATTGAACCATAAACTCTAAGGAATCATATAAATATTAAGCTAGAATTATAACTTACTTACCAACTTGTTATCATATTACATACGAATATTGGTATAGTATTAAAAATAAGTTAAAGGTTAATATCAGTTAAGCGTTAAACATGATATATGTACCTTCATGATGTGTGTTATTAAATCTAATGGTTATAAATTTGAATTTTAGTTTATAAAAAGGGCCTTACAAATCTAGGACTACAGAAAACTCGCAGTTTTCAGTTAATGTAGATTACATCGCAAATACTTTAAACATCTACAAAGTGTAATGAGGGATGGCGGAGATGCGAAGGATAATTACAAGATCAATCGACTTACCTGTAAGGAAGATCGATCGGAATTATCCGAGCATCTCCGCCATCCCTCATTACAAACCCACCCAGTCTTTACCTTCTCCCTATCACCCCAAATGCAATGTAATCAAAAATCTCACGAACCAAAATTGTAATGACGCATCAAGGCGATGCATGAGCTCGAGCGGCTAGCCAGGGTCGGCTGAATCACCATGTTTTTAGATAACTTCTTTAAAAATTGTACCGATTGGGAAAAAGTTGTATACTACAAAGTGTAATGAGGGATGGCGGAGATGCTCGGATAATTCCGATCGATCTTCCTTACAGGTAAGTCGATTGATCTTGTAATTATTTATCAATTAATGATTAATGATATTTATTGAAAACTATTACTCTACCTGATTGGTGATGGATAATTCGTTGCAAACGGTGCAATAATTAACACTTTTTTCTAATATGTTTTACTTCTTAATAAATATTATTTTCGAAATACAAATATTCTATGTAATCAAAGCTCTCGGTAATTGAATTACAATAGTTGTAAAATTGTGTTTAATTACTTTTTGGTAATTGAATTACTTTAATTCAATTACTTTTTGAAAAGGGTAGTAGTAATTGTTTTTCGAATTACTAAGATAAAGTAATTGTAATTTGTTATTAGTAATTGGTTTGGATATATTGGCAAGTAATTCAATTACTCAAAAAGTAATTTAATTACTCACAAAATAATGTTTTGTTATGAATTGTAACAATGTCTAGATGTTAACTGGAAATAAGAACAGAGGTTTCGTATTTGAACCATTTTCATTACAAAAAATTAAAAAGGGTTAACTTTATTGTCCACAAGAAAAATATAATTATTGTATACATTGATTTTACGGTAAATTTTGTTGTTGAGAGTAAAATATAATTATTTTAAATGTTTTATAATAACAGCAATTCAAAAATAAAAGGGCTCTCCCTTAAGAACCTATAAACAGGGCTATTCACGTTAAGTGTCCTATTAAAAGTTCTGGAGAATTAAAAAAGGATTTTTTTTTTAATTTGGCATACGGCCTTAATAGAGACAGTTTATATTTAAAAAATATTTTCGCAGGTGCAGGGTTACCAGATCTACTTGGAACACCGTATATTTTATTAAAATTTTAGATTCTACATAATATTCAAAGAAATTGTGTGTGCCATATGCTTCACTTTGGTTCAACTGTTTCCGAGATATACACATTTGAAAATTTTAAGAGGTTATAGAGTTAAACGACAAACAATATTGTTTGTGGTTAAACCTATGTAGCATAAAGGGAAACGGTTTTCATTTTCCTATCTTAATTTTTTAAAATCTATCTATCGACGCTGATTTTACCACCCCGTCAGTTGACATTCTTCGAAATTTATGTCAGTAGATGGATTTTGAAAAGCTAAGATAGGAAAGAGGCGATTTTCAACTTCTTATATCTCGGAAAAAGTTGAACAAGATTGACATATGCCCATCAAATTTCTTGGAATTTTATGTAGAATCTAAACGAGTAATAAAATATAGGGTGTTCTATTTGAAATTCGAAGGTCGCTAATGGTTTCGGGTAGATCTTGCAATCCTGCACTTACAAAAATACTTTAAAAATATAGACTAATTTAGATTATCACCTCGATTATTACCTATTATGCCCGTATACAAAATTTCGAAAATTTCCCGTTTTCAGTTCTCCGGAACATTTAATAGGACACTCAACGAGAATAATAACAGGATAGAACATACTATACATTGGCATTTAAAAAAAATCTTAAATATTATCTTTTTCCAAGAATTGAAGTTATTTATGTTTATTTTTTTAGCAGATATTTCGAATATCTTTTGTTTCTTATTTGGTATAGCGTGGTCAACTTTCGTTTAATATAAATAAGATTTTAATTTTGACACTTTGTGTCTTTATCGTTATTTTTACCTTTTAGTATATTTGGTTAAATTGACACTATTTTGACTCAAGTAATTTATTGTTACAGTGATATAGCAGATTGCTTGAGTTTCTGCTTCTTTAAATACAAAGGTACCTAGTTTATGTTAGTATAGATAGCAGCATTTACGCTCGACTAGTTTTTAAAGTTTACATTTTTACGTTAAAAAAATACGCCACATTGCGTATAAAATATACATTTATCTACACAATACTCTTTATTAAAATGTGTTTCTAAAATTAATGATTTTTTTTGATAAGTTGTGTTGTAGCATGTGCTGCTATTCATTAAAAAGATGAGTAGACGCATCATATTTTGTAATTTGTAGTAGTTGCCAACCAAACTTAACATATTCGATTATTATACTATCTTCGGCCCCAAGAAAATGTACATTCGTCTTTAGTTAAAATGATCTAAAAAGATCAATATAATTAGTTTTTGTTTTATATTAATTAAATTACTCAAGTATAATTTACGGATTTGGGTAATTTAATTATTAGTTTTAGGTAATTTAACTGCTTCAAAAGTAATTCAATTGCAAAAAAGTAATTGGACTATTTAAAAAGTAATTGAATTAATATCAGTAATTATTGGCATATGGCAATTTCACAATGAATAAAATACTTTTAATTGTAATTGGTAATTGAACTCCTTTTATCATTCGTGTAGGTAACTGGTATATGAACTACTTTTGTTACATTTAAAGCAATTGGAATTTGCAATTGAATTACTTTTAAAAGGTAATTGCGACAGCTCTGCGTGTAATGCATCACATCTATTTAATTGCCCTGCACTTAAAATTAAAGCTTATAAATTTTTATAATTTATTATTAAGGGCTTTAACAAAAAAATTTATAAGTCCCTATAAATTTTTTTTGTTACAGCCCTTAATAGAAAAGGAGATGTTCTTCTTTATTTGAAAGAGAAATTCTCGCGTATAAGTGAGGTAACGCAGGTAACGCTTAAAACAGGCCTGTTCGTTGATCTGCAAATACGACAACTTACTGAGGACAACAATTTTGAAATTGCACTTTTTGGAAATATAAAGTAGGGCGTGTACTGCTAAAAACGTGTGTAGCAACTTCCTAGAAAATAAGAACTTTGAGAATTATACAGAGCTAGTTAAAGAACTTATCCAATCTTACAAGGAATTAAGTTGCAACATGCCAGTTAAGTTGCATTTTCTCCTGAAAACTTAGAGATTTCAACAGCAAATCGCTCAAACGAATGAAACGAAAAAAGACAACAAAATAATTTCTTTGATTATATCCTCCTTTTCAAGTACCAAACAAAATATGTTTTGTAACAAAATTGTGACTTAGCTTCTTTTAATTTTGTAAAATTCACTATATTTTTTGCTATCGTGTTCTCATATTTTATATTCTTCTTCTCTTCTCTAAAAACTTATGGGTGATAGGTAAAAAACGAGCTTATATTTGAAGTCAGACGATTGAAAGAGCTAAAAAATATCAGGGGGCGACAAAAATTTCATAATGCAGAACAGTGTAATTTTAAACATTATAATGACCGTATATATCGGACAGAATGCAGTATTTTTAAAAACCATTTATTAAAATATTTTTAATTTTTTCCGCTTTCTGCACATCTGAATTAAAATCGGCGAAGTTGCAACAATACTAAGAATACATTACTTAATAATTATAGCTTCCTATAAGATGCGGATTTTTACCTGCATGTGCAATTATTAATTGCTCTGATTGGAGAGTACTATCTATTATTTTACCAGCCATTTTCTGGCCAAATTATTAGGAAAGAATATGAGGTAATTTCGTACGGATAACTACGTCACGTGGAGGCCATAAACGTAAAAATAGAAATAGTAACTCTCGTAGGCTTTATTTTGGGATATTTTCGGAAGTAAGTAATTATCTAGTCAATTTTCTATTTTAATTTTTTTGGTGTTTTAGTTGTTTTTTCATTAGGAGTTTAATTAGCTCGTTACGTCAGAGGCAGGATTGACGAGGCCATATAATGAAAATTCAGATTTTTTTTTACGACAGTAAAAAGCAGGTTTTGCAGTCTGGCTGTTTGTTAGAAAATAAATAGACTCTGTCGTTAGAAAAATATTTGTGTTTGAGAGTAATTTTATTGTTCATATATAACGTATATGTGTTTAACCTATAAAATATTCTTAATTCAAACAATAAGCCAGACTAGAACTGATTTGTTACTTACAGGCGGGAGACTGAAACCACGGTTTTGCCGAAACAATATTTTAGTTACATGTGGATTCTTGAAGTGTTGCTATTATTTATTTTCTTATAACAAAGGTCAACTGCCAGTAAATAGAAAAATGTGTTTTGGTTCCTGATATAATAGCTTTCTATATAATTACACTAATTTCTTTAAATTCCTCATATTGTTTTCCTAAAGACATTAATTATTTCAAATTAGAATAGATTTAAGTCTAGATTAGGGCAAATACAGTTTCGTCCGCCCGCCTGACTCAATGGTCAAATATGAAGAAACTCTTTACGTGAATATGCACACTTTCGTCCGATACCAATTTTCGATAACATACATTTTCGTCCGCCCCGATGCAGGTGGTTTGAAATATATTACTAGGTACTTATAGTAAAACACGTATAGGTACATCAAGTTGGCAAATATAATTTATTACCGCAATTATAATCTTAAAAACTATAATAATGAGAAGTTAATTTTACATATTGTAACATAGAAATTTGCTTATTATTAAATTTTACGATATTTTCTTGTATACAATTTTCTCTTTTTTGTGTCTTATTACTTAGACGTTTGGAACAATTTATACTCTGCATCTGTATCTATATTTTGCATTGATAAAGTTTAAGTGTTTCCAAAAATACAAATATGTTTTGATGGCTAAAATTAAAACATTTATTTAAATGTGAATGGAATGACTCGCACGCATTTGTAGTTCTTTGGCTGGAAGCTTATTTCGCGGCCCATATCTCAATAACTAATAATGAACTGTAATCTATATAATTTTCTACCAGATAGTCGGCAAATTTTACCAACTGCTGATTGTCGGGTCTCATTTAATTTAATTCAAATACAAAGCATTCTCCCACACTTTCTGGATCTGTAGAGAAATATTAATTAGAAAACATAGCAAACATAACATAGCACAATAATATTTACCTAAGAAAAGAAGAGTAACCCAAACTAACCCACACTTTCTGGATCTGTAAAGAAATATTAATTAGAAAACATAGCAAACATAACATAGCACAATAATATTTATCTAAGAAAAGAAGAGCAAAACAATATCCAATCCATTTTCTTAGTTCGATTCTCTCCCTGTAGTCTCTTGCTAATAATAGAGCTTGTATTTTTCTCCACCGACAGCCTATAATTTTCACATTATTCCAAACTTGAGTAATCGCCTTATGGATTAATGTTTCAAGATATATCACCACTTCCTCTGGTTGAAACAGCAAGTTAAACTCTCTACATTTATTTAAAATATATGTGAAACAATTTGCATATGAGTTTGTCGACTTATCTTCTAACAGGCAAAATACAAAGGGAGTATAATATCCATTGTGGCATCCGTGAATAGTAAACACCTGAAGAAAATGCTTTGGTGCATATTTGAACGTTCCATCCTTGAAAATGCGAGTACACGCGCACAAATGTTTCTTATTGGTTTCGCATGAAAATATTACTATATTCGACACAGAATTATTGACTAATAAAAAATCTTCTCTCCTTTTCGTCATAATCGGCATGATCTTATCTAGAGCATGGTGTAAATCAGCACAAGACTTGGGCAGCGTAAGAAACTGTTTTCTTCTTAAACACTTCTTTTCACAGAATGTAAATCTTTTACTGTTAAACAGTCGTTCTGATTGTCTTTCAAAACAGACTGAAGTATTCTTTTTGGTTGGAGTCCTATATATTCTGACGTTTTGCCGAAACCGTAACGAAGTGTTTTTGTAACTCAGATGCACTTAATTATGCATGACAATGTATCAGGTTACACTTTGATATCACTAATTCTTCGCCAACAGTATAAATAAATCCGCCTTACATCTTGGAATTCTGCATCTCCACTTAACTTCATCACTTAACAGGTTATCCTCCTAATTAAATTTAAAATTATTTACAATTAAACACACTTTTCCGCGTTTAGAAACGCTCTTTTGAAGCTTTACACTTTCCATGTCCGTTAATCGTTCGGTAAATGAAAATGAAATGCAACCCTCAAGTACCAGATCAACACTATGTTAATTACCCACCCCATCAGCCTAAACAGTGCATAATATTTTTTATGGCATGACCGCAATTCAAATTACGTTCAATTTTACCTGCTTTACCCTCGGACAAAAGTGTATATTTGATATTTAAGACACCGGATGAAAGTGCATCACATAATTTATGCAAAAAGGGATAGCGGACGAAACTGTAGATTCCCCTAGATAAAGCGACAATTTTAACTATATTTGTAATTAGCCTATTATCATTGGAACTCATTTATGAAATATTTTCATTGCATTGCTTATTGTATCAAATTTTTGGTAGTAAGATAATTACCGCATCCTTTTATTCATTTTTATGAAAACAATTTACATAATAATATCATGGTAAAATTGGTAACCTACATTTTAATGACATTCGTCTCGATATTCGTAGAAAGTATGTTTTCATTGGGCTTTATTTTGAGAATCTGAGCTTATTAGTAAATATATTGAAAAATATTACAAAAAGAATTGCGCATATTAGATAATGCGATTTTCAATAATATTTTCAGAAAGGTTGTTTTCATTGGCCTATTTTTCAAAACCTCTTTATTTTATTTATTAACGTTAGAAATTCTTGCCAGCCTAATAATCACTTTACTTATATGTATTATGTTTATAGAAATTAGTAATTTCCAACTAAAGGAATTTTCTTCTTTATCAATATCTTGTAATTTCATTGATGATCATCACAAATTTTCCATCACAGAATTCATAGCCCTAATTTTCTGTCTTAGTCAAGAGATTTATTGAAAATAATTTTTCCGTACATTAAATATATAAGAAATTTGAAGAATTTTCGCCGAAAAGGTGTTCTCATAGGTCTACAAGTCTTTTTATCACTCACACCAAATAAAATGATATGTGCCAATTTTCATAAAAAAACTGATCTAAGTAAAAATTAAAATTACATAACAAAACATAG
>MU182452.1:185234-202191 GCA_016904865.1 Pissodes strobi | reverse complement strand
ATATTGGCCTATGTCACTCATATATGGAGTAGGGCAATTGAGAACTACGGAGAGTCTCGAGCGATTGCGTTGGATATTTCAAAGGCATTCGACAGAGTTTGGCATGACGGACTGCTCAACAAACTGCCGTCCTTCGGACTACCAGCCTCGATCTGCAGCTGGCTTGCCAGATCCTTAAGAACATATCTCTGCACGTTGCAGTTGATGGACATACTTCAGACACATTCACCATCAACGTGGGCGTGCCTCAGGGCGCAATACTTTCACCAACTCTGTTCCTCATCTATATTAATGACCTGCTGATCGAAACGAATAGTCCTGTTTACAGTTTTGCAGATGACAGTACCCTTGTCTCCCACTTTAGATCAGAAAAACCCTTACCAGCGACTGAGACTCATCACCGCAGACAGGAGCAGATTACGGCAATAAATCAAGACCTGGAGAAGGTTCAAACTTGGGGCGACCGAAATTTGGTCCAGTTCAATGCAGCAAAGACCCAAGCAGCAACGCTTACCAAGAGGGCCAATACAGCGGGCCCTGACATTGGATCGACCATTCCTTCATCCTCGTCAATCGGACTGCTGGGTGTCTCGGTCAACAGCAATATGTCCTGGCATGACCACGTTGCTAACATCGCAAAATCAGCCTCCCAGAAGCTTGGTGCGCTATTTCGCAACAAAAACTCTATACACCGCAGCAGTTGCTCTTGCTCTACAAAGCGCAAATAAAACCGTGCTTAGAATATTGCTCACATATCTGGGGTGCCGCACCAAAGCACACCCTAAAGCTGCTGGATTCCGTCTCGTCGGCGACCCAGAGTTGACCCGGAATCTAGATGGTCTGGAACACCGCAGACATGTGGCTGAGATGTCTCTGTTTTACAGATACTTTCACGGCAGATGTTCCCAGGATTTGGCCCGCCTCATCCCGCCCCTGGCAACTCCTGTCAGACGGTCACGACAGACGGCAAGAGCGCACCGGTTCGTCGTACAACTGGAAACACCTAGAACATCGCTTTACAAGAAGTCCTTTGTCTGGCGCACTGCATCACTGTGGAACTCACTCCCAGGACATCTGTTTCCCACTAATTACAACCTACAACTATTCAAGAACCGTGTCAATCAACATCTTCGCACACACAGGATCTCCCTTTAGTGTGTGTGCCACTGCCATAAAAAAACAAAAAAAAAAAAGTCTATATGGTGGATGCTGAGAAAGGGGCGGCTGATAGCTTGGGGCCTAGGGCGGCCGAGACTACAAATCCGCCACTGTTTATGCTATACTAATAATATGACCGATGGCGATAGCGGTAGCATTTTATTTTTCTGTTCAGCTCTACGCTATGAAAATATCTCGATTCAAACTGAAGACAGTGAATTAATGATTCTATGAACCTTTTAAATGTATTGCTTTAAAACATATTTAGTACAAGATTATTTTAATTTTAATTCAATTTCCTGCTTATGATGTCAGCGGTGAATTTCAAAATTAGCTCTGCAGACGGCTTCCAGATAGCTTTATTTTTACTAAGCCGATCAACAAATATAATTTTAAATCCTTAAAAATCACGAAACATAAATATTTATTTATTTAATCTGCCGGCGAAAAAATAATCAGCATTTCACTATTCGTGAAAGAATCGGATGTTACCGTATTCCTGTTTGAAATCATGGCATCCATTAAACATTTGGCCGGCACTCCTGACAGATCTAAACCTGAATGATTTCTATCTAACATCTAATAATAATAAGCTTATTAATGAAGAATAAAAACGTTGAAAGTAAACAGTTTTAATGCCGAATTATTTAAATGGTTTCGAAGAGAAAGTTAGAGCTTGGGTTTAAATACCGTCAGGCGACAGCCACTTTTGTAGCAGATGTCGTTACGTTTTATCGATCTTAAATATGTTAATCAATTGGTGACGTGTGAACGTTGTCTTGCAACTGGTAAGCAGCAGATCAGAAATTGAGATTTTAATGCACGAAAATGTACTAGATAAGAAAGTCTTTCCAGGATATGCAACGAGAGGAGTAGGGAAAATATGTCCGAAATTGCATGCTTGGTGAGATTGCATATGGTCAATTTAACTGTAACAATATGGCCACGCGAATTAGCTTGAAATGAGCTACTGAGAAATTGTTCTACATCCAAAAAATGTAGAAAGTCGATTCTTCGGTTTAATTACAAATGACATTAGAAAACTCGAATATTATCAGGAAGGTAGATTTCAAATGCGACAAAAATGGCTAGGTTGAACTAGCTAAACGCACTTCGCGATAGAAATACCTCTATTAGTATAAAAACTCCCGAATCTACTTTTTCTGCTCGAACCGCATTTGAAAAATTGAAAAATATTTCCAGCCATTATCAGCAGTTCTAAAAGAATACAAATGTGGCGAAATTTGTCATACCTGAAGCAAGTTGCTGTGATTTTACAATTATTGTTTGCTACATGGTACATTTGATTTTCCGGTAGTAATTTCTCCACGCAAAAATATTACTGATGCAATATCAGTAATATTTTGTCAAGAGATAGGATCGGGGATGTTTTTTAACGTGCATAAAAATATTTGCCAAATGTGCTAAACGAAAAAAAGGTTTTATTAATATTAATGAGCTATGTAAGTCACAAAAATTTAGATGTTTAACATACGTGATGCAAATGTTATAATTTCCAGTCTTCCACCCCACTGTACACACAACGTATAGCCCTTGGAGGTTAGTTTTTGTGGCCTTTTACCAACTCTTTTTATAATCAGGTTGGTTAAGAAATCATCCCGAAAGGGCAACAACCCATTATCAAGTATCTGAGCTATTAAACAACGCATATATCAAAGCAGCTGGTGTAAAACGACACAAAGTGTATTTTACGCTACCGGAATGTTTCTATTGAATTTGAATGTCTTCGAGGAATGGATGTTTGCTTTATCGACAGCGACAGTGCTGCCAGCACCTTTTATTAGTCACGGCTACATAAAGTCAATATTGCAGGTTATTTCAGAATGCCTGGAAGATCTTAAAAATAGAAATTAATCGCATCTTCCGAAGACTGAAAATAAATTCCAGGATTGTGATGCCATCAACATCTCATTTGACGTCAATATCAAGAAGACGAAAAGGATCATTGGGATTTAATAACAGCACGCCTGAATTAGATTCGAAAAGGCTCTCGTTGCTAAAAAAGAAGCTAATACTGTAAAGAAAGCAGCTAGGTCCACCAAAAAGCGACTAGTTACCGATGATATTACTTCAGCCAGTACGATAATAATCCAGGCGCCCCAAAAAGTTACTTGTGATAAAGATGACGAAAATAAAAATATTGAAGATCTAGAGGAAGATGAAGATTTTTCCTGCACATATTGCAACAAACTTTATCATTTTTCTCGATCACGAGAACTATGGTTTAAGCGCCAAATGTGGGGCAACTGAGCTCAAGCAGAGTGTGCGGGTTTTAATCCAAAATCTAAGGAATTTGTGTGTGCCATTTCTGGTTAACAACAATACGTAAGGTTACTACTATTAACCTATTTAATCGTTTTTTAAAATTTGAAATAGTTAGTAATTAATTACTTTATTTTGTTTCGCTAAATAAATGTTTTTTCTTTGTTATTTTATTCATATTTTTTCTAATTTTGCATTAGAGCAATCGGAAACTTAAACTAGTGTTTTTTTTTCAATATCACAAAAAAGGATGTCGTTTCAAACATATCACTCCTGGTCCAATAAATTGAAAATAAATTCATCGGGAACGCATTTAAGTTTGGTCAGTAATAATAACCGATTGGTAACGACTATTGTTTTTATAGTTGGTAACTATTCCATACAAGACAAACTTTCATCCCATTTCAGATCATCTATACCGAACCCATAATCACGAAATCAGTGTAGCATTTCGAACCATTGATGTCATTGGCAAAATAACTATAAATAACAACCACGTTTTAAATGCTCATTGTTCGAGCGGAATCATTAATAATTTCTCTGTAAAGGTCATGTACTAATTCATTGTTATGAAGCGAAATAATATTATCTAGTCTGAAAGATGAAAATTATTTTCAATAAACCAGAAGTGAAAAATATCAAGGCACAAATCTTAATATGTGTACCAATAAAAAACCCTTTTTGCGAATATTCATCAAGTTTCCTCTAGTAAATAATAAGGCAAAATAATTTACAAAGTAAATAAAGTTTTTTGTGATTGTGCTATTGTGATCTTTGGATACCATCAGCTTCTCATTAAGTGACTAAATAGTAGTAGTTGTTCACATTCGATTCAACAAATAGGCATCGAACCACTGAATGTGCAGGAAAATTGATCAAAAATATGTTGAGATTGAAGTGTTTGCTCAAATCTTTCCTAAATAATCCTTTCAGAGCCATACCGTATGAAAATAAATAGGAATGTCAAGGTTCTGGAGCTAGTTGTTATCAGAAGGATTATTTAATATACAAGGGTTGGGCTAAATCAAAAACCCCAAATAAAAAAAAATCAGATGAAATTAAAGAAATCCTTCTAGTAACTGAAGAGTTAAGTTACTAGAGGTTTGCACATAAAGGGTGTGCTTTAAAATTTAATAATTTTGTTGTTAATTCGACAGTCACGTATAAAGTTGCACTATGAGGATTGAAGAGAAAATGAGAGAACGGGATAAGTTTATTTTTGAGTTTATTAGAATAATTGTGATATATAATAAAAAAAATGAAACAATCTAGCTACCAAAGATAGAAAAAAATAACATTACAATTTGAAGTATTTACAAAGGCGTAAAAGAACGAACATGTCTTTCAACCAACGTGTTAGTAACCAATAGTTAAGCATGTGTGAAAGTGTTACTTAATAAAGTAGTGGCGAAATGTTTTAGCTTCAGTGTAATTCCAATTTTGGTCGGTTTTTTGTTCACCCTTTATATTTACAGTGCTGGCAGCGCATATTTCTGAGATATGTTCGATTAATATTTAGGTCATCCTGTATAATTATTTATAAATCGCTCAAAATCATAAACAGAGGGATATAATTTAATATTCACTTTATAAAATGATAAAGTTCGAATTTATGAAGCGATAAAATTCTGACCAAGTAAAACTTCCTTTACCCATCTTATAAAAATCTGTCGGGAGTCCTGGGCATTTTAAATTTTTGAATCACCCAATGTAAATATTTTTGAATTTCACCCAATCTATTTTAAGGAAATTATTAGCAGATTAAACTTTATATTCAGTTTAATTTATAAAAAGATAAAAGTTTTGCCCGGAAAACCTACTGCATCAATAAATGTAAAATCTGGATAAGCATTTACAGAAGTAAACAAATCTTCTTTTTCTGACATAAAAATCCATGTTTTTACATTTTCCCTGAAAAGCCAATTTTCCCGGAATTTTCAAAACAGAAAAGCATTTAAAAAGCTTTTCTCCTAGAAATTCTCTATCGAACTGTTGATGTCGCGTCGTCTCAATTTTTCGATTCTTGCAACTTATCCAGCGCAAGATTAAATTGAACCCGTTTTCAAAAATAGACACTTCCGATTCAATAGGCTTGAATAGGGTTTGGCGGACCATCAAAAGGTACGTATTCAGAAAATGTTATCATAATGGATTAATTTGGAACCTATTAATCGGAAACGAAAAATTAGATCGCCAAAAACAATTGACCGTCGCCGGCTCCCAAGTTTAAACTTCAAAAATTGGTAATAAGACTTAGATATAGCTACGCCATTTATGTTAACGTTCATTGATGGTAGATATCGATTATTGACATATAAAGGTAATTCCGATGTAAATCATACGTAAGCCCTTTCAAGATCCTGTAAAAGATTAACATTAGTAGAAGATTTCATGTTAAAACTGGTAAAAAGTTAGTAATAGGTCCATGATATATTTAGGTAATTTATAAACGTCAAATCTATAGCAGCTACCGACTGTGACATAATATAAATTACGACCTAAATCATATGTAAATCCTCTCTAGATCTTAACATTAGTAGAATATTTGATGCTAAAACATTGGTAATAGGTAGTGGCGTAGCAAGACCTCTTGGCGCCCGGGGTGCCACGTTCAATTTTTACCCAAAAGTCGTTAAAATCGTTAAAAAAATAAGGATTTGGCGTTCTTTTGAATGACAAATCTCTACGGCCGTGTCCCCGCTGTAGCGCTGCCTCCATTTATGTTACCAGGGCTCTAAGTTGTAGCCTGGCTCTAAAGATGTGAAGTGACATAAAATACACAAAGTAGGGATATTTTAGAAATAAGTTCATTTAACACTAGTAACCAGAGGTACGAAAAACCGAGCCTTAAAACAACAGAAGAAACAAATTATTAAATAATTTATAAAAGTCTCTTTTCTAGATTTAGTTATTGGAAATTGTTCAATGACCTTATTAAAATATTTTTTTTTTGCTTCTTCGTACTCAATTGACAGCAAAGCCAAGTTGTGTGTCCCATTGTGGGGCGCCAATAATTTTTTATGCGCTTTAAGTTCGAAAACGAGCCCGCGCTGGTGGCATTTGAAACACATACTGTAATAAATAATTTCACACCTAAAAATAGTGTCGGTAGTGACTCGCAAAAAAACTATTTAACAATAAATTTTAAATAGTCTAAACATGACCCACTGACTGGTACTGGTTGTCAACTTCTTGGCCAATTTCCGTCGCTTTTAAATGCCGTCTTTACCTCAAAATCTATTTAACGATATTTTCTGCCGAATCTGTGAAATCGTCATATGTTTCTACGAGTGCTGGCGCAAGAGGACAAAGCGCAGCTTCTGATTTGTTCGTCAAACTATGAGGTCGGACGATATGGAAAGTGTGGAGTATTGTTTCCATTGCTCCCAATCTCTTATCAATTTCGGCATAAAGCGATCCAAGCATTCCAACATAATAGGCTTAATTTTTTTTCAATTGCTAAACCCACATATTGCACCTCTACCTTTGCATATATATTTTTTCTATTTATTCTTTTTGAAACAGAAATATCCATATTTGCGTATGCGTCTTTTCTAATATAACTGAGTTTTCTACATGTTTATTTTATCTTGCTGTAAAAAAGCTTTAAGAGCATTAATCTTTATACAACCGTTGACTGATTAATAGGAACGATAACACATTTGTCGAATGTCATACCAGCAGCTTGCAAGTACGTTTGTGTTTGATTGACTTCTGCTAAAATTATACTCCAAAATGATAAGTAACACAAAAAAGAAAAGTCGCAATTGCTCGCATTAAGATATGGGCGGAGTGTGTGGTATCTAAATTTTCTTTTAGACCTGTTAATAATTGAATGGCGCCTATCACCGCCAGATAGTAACTCTTTACTGCCTTTACCGCTTTATGATGGGCACTCCAACGAGTCTCAGTAAGTCTTTTAATGGAAACTCGGATTTTCTTTATTATTAGGTCTCACCTATGGGTGGAAGCAGAAAAAAATTATAAACACTTTCCAGAGTTCCAAAAAAGTCCGTAGAGATTCAAATAATGATTTGAACATGGCACAAATAAAGCCTTTGAATTTAGTGGTTTAATCCTCTTTTGAACCCCTGAGTGAATTCCAGCCATAGTAGGGGCATTATCATATGTTTGTCTGGAAGTAGTTCTAGGAACTGATCAGAGACTATTAGTGGAACTGATATCTCAACATTAGATTTTTCGCATATTTGTACTGCCTGGCTGAACCTTTGCTTAAATTTATTTGCAGCATTTTCTCGAATGTTACGTAAAGTATTTCCGACAAAATTTGCAAGGGCAACAGCGCTACCCAAGTCAGTATTTTCCTGTTTTTGTTTGAAAATTTCTGAGCCTTGGGCGGGGGGAAGGGGTGTGGAATCCCGGACCGTCTTCCTATGGGCATGCCACTGCTTACGAACGACTCTGACACATAATAATTATGCAACATGAGACCAACCATATTTAACTCCTTTCTCAATTCTCATATTATTAACGTAAGTAAAAAAAATATATGTTAGAACTGGTAAAATTTTATAACAGCTCCGTAATATAATCAGGTCAATTATAAACTCTTTATTCATGGTAGGCTAAGGACTATGTAATACCAACCCTATGTAAAATATGTAAGCGTTTAGTGTCCAACACTTATATTTGCAGAAACATTTATGTCAGAACATGCAAAAAAATTAATAATAAATATATAATATTCAAGCTGAGTTAGTCAGCGTGTATACTTGGTGTTATTAATAATATTATTTTAATATTTTCGTAAGATATGTTTTGTAAATTATAAGCGTATATAACCCAAACTAACTTCATCAAGTAAATAAGTAATAATACGTGGAAAAATAGTTTTTGCAGTTTCTCTGCTAATACAATTAAGGATAGCTTATGCCTAGATATCAGAAAGAGCTAACAGTTCAATAATATACACAGCCTTAGTAAGAGTTAAGTAGTTAATCGACCGCAATAAATTAACAGGATGCACTATTCAAACTAGCGCCATCAAAGAAATATGCTCCACCTCTACTTATATTCGAGCAGTCTTCTATAGCATTTAGTTCGTCACTCCCCTTGTAATGGATTATTATTTCAAGCAGGCCAATTATATTAGCCTACATTTCGAAATTTATATAGGAATGTTAACTGCCACCGGGGGAAAATAATAATTGTGTAGCCTGATAACGGACTCGTCAGAGGTTATTGCAGGCTACGGGCATTGATATACAGGGATATACGTCTTTATACAATTCGGAAAGGCTTTTGACTACGTCCAACACATTCACATTATAACAGATCTTAATGGGAATCAATGGAGCATGGTTTATATTTCATCGTCAATCTTATTCAACCTATAATATTCCGAAAGGATAGCTAGAAAGGCCCTTGGAGAAATTCGAGCAGCAAACAGTATAAACGTTGAAGTGATGAATTATTCCTGCCATACGGATTTACAGGAACTTTTGAATCGTGTAGTTAAAATACATGGAAGTACTACCTTAAACAAAATGGGTGAACTATTTTGTTGATGATAGCTGACAGTGTGAAAGAATGATTAGTTAAAAGAGCGAGCAACCCCAACTGGGTAAGAAAAATTACACGGCTTCACAAAATCTGCTCTTTCTTATTGTGTCTTAATCCAAATTAACCCAAGCTTGCGTAGGCTTCATTCTTTCATATTATGTATCATTGACATACAGGGTGTGTATTTAGTCTGGAAACGATCCAATATCTCAGAGAGTTTTAATTCGACTTGTATGAATACCAGGATAAATCAACATTCTGATTTGTTGGTAATAAAGGCGGCATTGCAAGATATTTAATTTCAAAGAAATCAAAGCATACTTTGCAATTTCAAATGAGTATCCTATTTTTTTTTAATTACATTTTCGCATTATCTTTAAAATTGTACAAATTTTTATGTAGCATATCCAATACCTAAATTTGACGTATAAGAAGATACTGAAGTCAGGTAATTGCCTTTTTTGAAAATTATTGAGAATAATTATGTTTTAATGGCTCTCAAATGAAACACTGTCATTTCGGCCTGCAATAATCATAATAATGTCTTTAACGGAAGAAGAAAGAATTACCATTCTTATGATAAGAGGATATGGCGATAGAGAGAAATAAAAACAGAAAAAATCTTCAACATTTTATTGGAACTGCTACAACAGAAAAATAAAAATAACAATAATTTTTGAAATAACTAGAATAAGAAAAATATTTTACTAAATGTTCAAATTGTTTACTCTGCACAGCTTGGCAGTGCGCTAATTGAGAATAAAACAATTAAATTGTATTGTGAATTATTTAAGGTGTAATTAATTGAAATTCCTCCAATATTCGACGCTGCAAATCGGCTAAATTTCTTGGTTTTGTGGCATAAACTTTGTTCTTCAAATGGCCCCATAAAAAGTAGTCATTTGGGGCCAAATCACCTAGGTTCCCAACCGATTGTGCCTCCTCTACCGATCCATCTATTTGGAAAAGCGTTCAAAAATTCGCGCACGTTTAGACTAAAATGGGGAGGAGCTCCATCTTGTTGGAAGAATGCTCTTGTATAATTTTTAATTTTGACCCATTACAATTCGTATCGCAGGAACTATTTGCGTTTCCAAGAGCTCAAGGTAAACTTGTGATGTTAAGTTTCCATTAATAAAAAATGGACCGATTTTGTGAGTGCCACAAGCCCGGCCGACATATTCAATTTTTCAGGCCGCTGTGTATGATCTTATCTCATCCAATTGGGATTTTCATCAGCCCAAAATCTGCAGTTATGTCTATTAACTTTGCCATTTAACATAAATGTTACTTCATCGGAAAATACTATGAAGTTGAAAAATTGGTTATTTTGGTCATATCTTGACATCATAATGTGACAAAACTCCATTCCTCGCTCATAATCATCTTCTGATAACACTTGAAATAGATGTATTTTGAATGGGTGATATTTCAGTAGCGTGTCGTGGGTCGAAGGGCGAAGGGGGCAAACGGGGAAAAGGGCGCCGCCGAAAAAATTTCGGGGTGCCACGCCCAATT
The DNA here is from genome assembly GCA_016904865.1 of Pissodes strobi. Lineage (NCBI taxonomy): Eukaryota > Metazoa > Arthropoda > Insecta > Coleoptera > Curculionidae > Pissodes > Pissodes strobi. Next base: position 191,709 of record MU182452.1, on the reverse strand, counting down.
TTCGCCCAAAAGTCATTAAAATCGTTAAAAGACAAAAAGGTCGTGGGGTGACCAATATATTAAATATTCAAGAATCAGGCGAATAGCGAAACGAATAAAAAACATAAACATGACGATGAATGTTATTTACATTAAATCAAATAAAGGATTCAATAATTAAAAATTCTAATTATGTAATTGTAATAAGTAGGTATATAGTTATTTCGTTTTTAAATAATAGTATATTATTTTATATGGAGGAAAAGTGATACTTTTCATGGCGCGCTCGTGTTTAACAGCCGAACGGAGTGAGGCTGGTAATAGAGAGCAAGCCATGAAAAGTAACTTTTCCTCCAAATAAAATATGCTGTTTTTTCTTCAAATGTCGACAAATTAATGCAAAAACATCTCTTTTTAATAGTAATAATATCTAATTATTATTAAAGATAAGTGGGTTCGCAAGGCAGCTTAGACCGGTGTCGGTGAATAGGCACAGGTTGTTGCTATAGTAATGTAACATAAAGCTGTCAGTGGACACTGTCAACAATAATTATTTTTTTAAGATTGCGTCTCCGATTGCTTTTTAATTCCGTATTGATAAGCAGTTATTGAGTAAGTTCGATTAAATAATAACCAATTTGTTCCTAAATTAGTGATTTTTAGAAATGCAGTCACAAATTGAGTGATAAATACAAATTGTAGTTTAATAAGTCTTGAGTTGTTGACGCTTATTTCGTTGTCTGTGTGTATTGTATCTATGTTGCTATGACAACACTTTTACCTCCGCCGGCGGAAAAGTGAAAAGTAAAGCTCCGGCGGCGGAAAAACGAAACTTCACGGCCGCCTACACAGTCGAGTAATGACGGATTTACTGACGTTTGAAGAAAAAAATATATAAAATATTTTAATATTTACCTACTTATTTTTAATAATTAACAGCACTCTTTATCGCTTGACCGTCTGTTATTAATTATATAAATAATTTATTAATTATATAAATCCGAAAAACGACAAACGCAACTAACAACCGAATACGGAACTAATTGACTAACCCAAAATACCCAAATAAAATCCATTCTTTATTCTTTATCCGCCCGTCCGTATTACCACGTTAATGAATAATAATTAGATTATTTAGGTTTTTCAAAAAAATAATTTTTAAAACCTGACAAAAAAAACTGCCGAATTTTTTTAACGCAAAATTAATTTACACATCAAGTTCTGGGAAGGGGGGTGGTAACTACCCCCTCTACCCACCCCACCCCCAGTGTTTACGCCTTTCGTGGCAGCGTGAAGCGCTGGAGGAGAAAAATTTCGGCGGGTGCCAGATGCCACACTCCAAAACATTTATTTGACCCTCGATATTATAATAATTTTTGACTAATTTTGACCCGTTCTTTTGACTGATGAAGTAAGATTTTCGAATTTTATTAAACTATTACGAATTTAATATTAAATAATTTTGTACACTACCTATTATAACGAATATTGCCAATATTATTTTCTAGAAGAGTGAGAAGGGACAAGGGACATTATATTACAAAAAATAAATAATTATGTATTATTTATTTACAAAAAATAGTGCGTTAAATAAAAACTGGAACATGTAATATGATACATACAATTAATTATAGCGCCAACCATCTGGTTTTTACAGATTTGAGAGAATTAAATTAATTCGTGAAGCATGGGGCGCCCGGTCACCTAGAGGCGGAAGGGCGGAGGGGGCATTCGCCCCGTTTGGCCCCCTATACGACACGCCACTGTGATATTTATGTTTCAGTAAAAGATTATGGACGGATTTGAAAGAGACGACAGTTACTTGAGAAATTTTTCTTAATGAAGAGCTAGGCATTTCAACAAAATGTTGTACACTTTATAAACTTTTCTCTTCATCAACTACTACTGGTCGTCCTGTCGTCTATGTCTACAGTTTCTTAGAACCGTCGCACAGTTTTTAGAACAGTGACTTTTGAAATTGGATTTCGGTTTGGAAATTCTTGATTAAATATATTTTTAGCCTCTTCGTAAGACCTAACCCTATCGCCATTGTACTATCCGGAAAAGTTTCATTATAATTTTCATATGGCCATTCCAACTTTCGATTATATTTTAGGAAAAAATTGGAAAAAATTAAACAAAAGTTAATAAAAACATGGACCAAGCTTAATTGTTACCCTGTCAATCATGTGGAAGGTCTTGCAGTGACCTAAATAAACACACTTTAATTTTGTAGTTCCTTTAGGACTAAATATATAAGAACATTAAGTTAAAAACAAATACATTATGTTATGTATTTAAAATCCTGAAGGAATTTCTCGAAAAAATTGCTAAAATAATATCTGACTCATGCAGGATCCGAGTGGCTGTGTGACCCAGTCTGCAACGATATCATTTGGGTTTGACTCGTTTCAAAAACATGCATCTTTTTAATTCGAGGAATACTTTGACTTTCATTATCTTGGTGTAATCATTATACATAAATATAATCTAATTCGTAGTAACATTTTCTTGTGAAGTGAGTGTGCTTATGTTAGGTAAAATTAGGGTAAAATGCTTTGAAAAAAACTGTGTCATCTTCATGATGCTTTTCTAAAATTTCTAATTTTTAATCTTCCAATTTAACAAATACCTTAGCAACATCTCAATCAGTTTGCTGTTGTTTGAATTTATTAGCGAAAGGTGTAAAAGCATTCACTCCACTACCTTTCTTTTCTAAAGAAATGCACACCAAAAGTGATTTATATCGAGTAATGGAATCACTAAAATGTTGTGTGTTTTATTCACATAACTGGGAGTTTGTATCTTCATCCAGAATATTGTCATCATCTGGCAGTACACTGATCTCATAAAAAATTGAGACTATCAAAATATGACCAAAATGAATTCCAAAGTGATGCCCTATCTCCTGATCATTTCACTGGGATTTTCTTCAATTCATTTCGAAATGTATCTCGTGAATTTTTTTATTTTGTCCTCACGATATTTCATGAAATGAAAAAAATAGTCAGTAGCTGAGCATTAACATATGGTACTATTTTATTTTTTAGGTATTTAGCAACAAGATCATCACTTAAAACTCTTAGTTTCACCTTTTTAATAGGTGCGACGACTGCATCATTAATTGTGCCAGAGATAGCTAAAGCTATCTGGGACACATTCCAACCTGTTCATATGAAAGTACGGTAAAGTACCCATAGAAACTGATTTTAAAAATATTGCGATAGAATTTCTCGAAAAGTAAACTTTCCTAATTACTTGGGAGCGATTGACGCTAAAATATCCCTCTCAATCTGGAACTATATACTATAGCTGTTGCTGATACAAACTATAAATTTACAATAATTATTGATGTCGGAGGATATGGCAAGCAGAGTGACGGGGGCACATTCTGATCTTCATTCCTATTTCACCTAATTCAAAATAAACGTATAAATGTTCCTGAAGATGCCGCATTACCAGTTATGCTTCCGTATGTTTTATCGAAGATGAAGCTTATCTTCTATTAAATAATGTAATGAAACATTTCAATAGAAGCAACACGAATGACGAAAGAGAATATTTTCATATGCACCTTGCAGGTGTCAGACCTGTTGTCGAATGTGCTTTTGGGATAATTAATGCCAAGTTTTGTACTCTGTGGAAGCCCATACAAATGGCTCCAGATTTACAGGACCATATTGTCAAGTGTATGTGCATTTTACACAATGCAGTAATCGAGGTGGAAGGTATTACCATTTAAGATCAACAATTTTTGCCCCAATGTAAAAAACGGTGATGTTATGCGAGATCATAGCAACTTAACTGCATCTGCCAATTTCATTAGAGAAACCTATAAAACTATCTATGTCGAAACAGAATATAAAAACACTTACTTGTGGATTTCATTTCATGGGCCATAGGATCCCACTCATAGAGGGATTTTACGACAAGCACAACATCCATTTTTCACCGTAATTTAAACAAGGATGAAAGCAGACAAAACAAACTTGCTGACACGCGCTGCTGTCATCTACCATCTCGCTACAGCCCGCTATGTTGTACTGGATCAGATATTATTTGTTTGTTTCCGCCGTTTGCTCACCGCTTCAGTATGAAATCGGCCTTCGAATTTTGCAAACCATTGTCACGGTAGCTCGGGCGCGACTTAGGTTAAGAGTTTTAAATTAAAACGAAGAAAATACGGACCCACACTTTTTGTGAGTAATTTATCTAAGCTGCTTATTTTCCAGTTTTAAAGCAAGACAAAGACAAATAAGCGCTGACACAACATTAAAAAAATCTTCCCTTGTTTTTAAGCGAGTCTACGTTAAATTTTTGGTTTATTTTCGTATAATTGTTGAGTCTCAGGAAAAATAATTTTATCTTAAAAAATCTACATAGAAAGAGCTTTTAAAACTTGAATAGCTTGTTAAAACCCTTCAATCTAATTTAAAGATTTGCTTACCAATGTGTACCTGCATTTATAAAAAAAAACTGGCAAAAACGGCTATAGAAACAATAATACTATCTTACTAACGTGACAATTTAACGCAAAAAATACACTACTTGAATTCCTAGGTAATATGAAAATATCAGGTAATATGAAAATATCAGGTAATATGAAAATATCACCTATTTTGCAACAACATGTCTTCTATTATGATTTAGATAAAAAAAAGCTATTGGAATTCGAAAACCGCATTCAAAAAATAGAACTTTTTAAAAAGTTACTACAAATTATAAATGAGGAAAAAACCTTCCGCCGATTTCTGATCAGTTTAGTTCATCAATTGATTACAATAATAAAATTTAGTATTAATATCAAAGCTCAATAGTTTCTAGCTTGACCTAATCCAACTTCCCTCTGAATGAAAGATTCGTTGGTCCAATGTCACTGTCCTTGCAGTATCCTAGCTTCTATTCCGGTGCAACTGCCTTCCTGAAGACCCTAGCACCGTACCGAACAGGTATCATTAATGTTAGGGGAAATAGAAAATATTGTTCAAATAGCACAAGGACATCGTGGAAGAATCAGAATCAAGCTATCCAGGTCTAGATAGTATTGACGATAATTAAATCTCAATCAAAGCAGAAGAAGAAGAAGAAGAAGAAGAAGAAGAAGAAGAAGAAGAAGAAGAAGAAGAAAGGCGTTAATACTATGACACGTTCTTCAACACAGTTTTATCCACAATACTGAAAATTTTTTACACCGGACGAGCGTTCCGCTAACCACGTTCAGAAGATGATTAAAACTTATCTCCTCTTGATGCTGACATGGTTAGCGAAATGCGGGTCGAGTGAAAAATTTCTATTTCGGTATGTGGATAAAACTGTGTTCTAGAATATTATATCATGCTGCTTGATAAATTCTCCTCTCAATGTGGACCAACTAGTTCTAAAATAAAAGTTGTTTTAATCTTGCCCCTGAGCTCGGGGCAATTGCCCACCCATTCTCATTTAACAATTATTTTTGACTCATGAAAATAATGCATGAAGTCGGAGATAATGAACAATAATTATCATCTCTCTAATATTAATTTTCATTTAATATAGTAATTTTCAAATGAGATTCTTTAATACCGTTGCCGTGAATACTCTTATCGTTAAGAAAAGCATATTAAACACTTAAACGTTTTTCGTCTTGGACTAACGAATGTACTCAGCAGGTGGATTTCGTTAATTGGCTCTTACAAGCCTATAGTACCAGAAAAACACCTATAGATGATTAAGTCGATACCTTGCCTATTAAGATGAACGCCCAATAAAATTACCATATGATTTATGATAGTAAATTAAGATTTCACATCAAATTTTATTCCACACAATGTGTCTATTTATTAAATTTAAGTCATTGCCAAATAGTGCCTATTAATTTTCTAAATATGCCACATCTGAAATTCCTGTTCTTGTAATAGGCGGTTTCCACATGCTATTTTTTATTTTTAATGATTTCGATTGGTGCTATTTGGATAAGCGCTTAATTTATTTGCTTATTTTCTAAATTTGATGGGTTTAATTCGTTTTTGTACGGCCAATTTTAGAGACATTAATTATCATGGATTCGAATGATAGATGTGACGAATTAGTAAATTATTATTATAAACTGCTCCCGGGGCTAGGGCATTTATAAAATACCTCAGTAAAATTTTCAATTACCCATTGTAACTGCTATAGACATCAGATATTCTTTAGTTACTGTACAATTAAGGGTCACAAAAATGGGTTGAAAATTTGTGAAATTTTTAGCTACATCCAAAATTGTAACGAAATTTTGAATCAAAAGACATATTATTATCGAGTTTCGATTTTTAAGAGTGTTCAATTTTGCAATATTTAATTAGGCCTATGAATCTAAAAAATGAAATGGAGAGCTTTTCCGATTAACTTTATAGAGTAGGGAGTTTTTTCAAAATAAATATTTTCAGCTGATATTCATTTATTGGTAACTAAGTGACGGTTTATTTTTTGCTTCATTTAAAATATAATTTGTCATCAAAAGCCGAGAGGTAGGTAC
>MU182452.1:128079-171324 GCA_016904865.1 Pissodes strobi | reverse complement strand
TCTCAAATCAATTCTGTTTTCAGCCCAAGATCGGTCATGATCTCAGAAGTTTTCATTTCAAAAAATTGATGGTTTGCATTGAGAATCTTATGTAGATAGAGTTAAGTTTAGTTTAAGTACTTTGGGTTAATTAAACGGTAATTCATACCGAATGTTTCAGAATTACCCATGTCTTTACGCTCCATTGAATTGCTTTCAACATATCTGGTAGTGCAGTGGTGACACCTACTGCTTGTCGTTCGCACGGCCCAGGTTCGTTTCCCGTCGGTGGCAAGATATGTAATTTTTAGTTTTATATATTTTCTAATATCGCTCTGCTGAACTTTCCACTTTTGTCATGCAGTTTTAACCACACACCTTTTTTTATATAAACTGCTGTTTACTTGAAACGCACACGAAACATTTTTAACCTAGTTTGAATACTATTTTTTAATACCGCTTTCGACATATTAGGGCACATTTCATGGCCTATCGACTAGGCTACCGGGTGTTTTAAATATAATGTATATTTTCTATGTCATAATCATATAATCAAATACCTACATATTTTATAAAATTCCATTTGTGCCGAAAATGTGTTTTCTTTTTGTTTGTTATATTTAAATGACTCTTAGTAAAAATGCAAAAAACAAACTCAGAGATTTGTTGATACTGACACTTTTGTCCGAAATAATTAGGTATATCGATCTTATGACTTTTTCGAGATAAAGGGTGCCTTTTTCTAGATAAAAGAGGCCCTTTTATTCATTAGAGTGTAACTCTTGTAATCATTACTTAAAAAAATTAAAAAATTAACATCCCCCTCATAGAGATAACTTTACACTTAAGTAAAAAAATCAGGTACACCATACAAAATATTGGTATAGCGAAACTATATGGTTTCATTCAAACTGTTTATTCTTAAACACAAGTCATAGCTTTTCCATGAGGGCATTGTAGAATCGTGATGGAGCGTGTACTGTCTCCGCGTCGTGCTGTGCCCGTGTCTTTCAGCTGAAGCGAGAAGCTATCCGGATTGTACTCAGTTTGGAGTACCACGATGATTGTGGTTATTGAAAATCGAGTTCTTACGCTGGAGCTGTCTTCCCAGTATATTCTGGAGAACCATATGTATATAGACAACAACTGGTGCAATTTGGCTTTCTATATGATCCACCAGGATATACCTCATTATTGAGACAAAAGATAAAGACAATATCAAAGGAGAGGAATTAGATTAAGAATAGAATAGAGTGAACCAAGGTATCTGGGTGCTAATTTTTCAATAAATAGTTTCTCAATATACTAATTAACTATCAAAAGATTTTTTCACTTGAGGAATTTATCTTAATGCTGGTTTTTCCAGTGTTATCCGTCTAATTTTAAAATGTTAAGGTGTCGTCGCTATCCTTTTATTTGTAATTTCATTAATGTGCTTCGTGTATTATCTTAGCTATTTTAAAATACTGTTGTGTATTGATTTTATTTTATCTTTTAAAAACATTTATTTGTATTGGTACTAATAATAAATTTAAATTTAAAATTTTTTAAATCACTTGCATCTGAATGTTATGATTAACATTACCTCTCGGATACCTTTCACTTACGCATTTTATCTATCGCAATCATACTGATGTCATACCATATATGCAAGTATTAGAAAATGTATGCAAAATAAAGCAATTTTATGTAAATTTCTGAAAGTTAATACAAATTAAACATGAATACATAACATACACACATACATTTGCATACTATATATTATTTTTATTTTATTTATTAGAAATCCAAACTTAACTATAATCAGGAATCAGGAAAATATAAATTTTGTATTTCGATCTTATGATGGGTTTCAAGACATTTTGAAATAAATTGAAATTATTTATTTGCTCTTCCACAGGAATAGAACAAATTCCTGCAAAGTCTTGTTAATAAAATAAACCATTTCTTGATGAGGGAAAGTTCTTATACGACTTCTAAAATAAAACACAAAATTAATTCCTAGCTCCAATGGTGTGATATAATCCGTAATCACGGCAGTTACCACCTGCCCTACAATGGCTACATTCTAATCGATTTCGGAATTCCATTACTTCTTTGAAAATATCATAATTATTAATCTTCATCTCCATTCCGCCTTAAGATGACGCCACAGGAAGAATCTTATTGCCAATTTCCTTGGACATATTTTTTAGAAGTTCAGACCGAGTACATCCACCATCGAGTAGCGACATTACGGGTTTCAGTTTTCATGGCGCCTGCGCGAAATAGATTGTTTAGCTGTCATATAACGAAGCAAATGATGTTTCATTTATAGTCAGAGGGTTGATGCACGGCACATATAACAACCAGCAATATCACATCTTCTATTTTCGCATCTGCGCAAGTTCGCGCGCAAGATATTCCTTGGTAGGAAATCCGTCAAACTGCCGCCAGCGGCGTCGTGTTTTTACGACTGGTTTATTTTATTGCTATTGGAGGAAACCATAGGCGTGTATTTGTCAAATAATTGACATTGTGAGAGACGAACGTTATTTATGACATTGTGTAATGCAAAAAGCCATGGTGTTTAAGCAATAAGAACTTGTACAAACCAGAGATATTCTTCCAAGAAGAATTTCTTTAGATTTCCTGCTCATACAACAAGGTATACATATATTTCATAAACCATTGATATTTGAAATTTTATATTACGGCTCTGTTAAAGGAAAATCATACTTATATATATTTCAAATCCAGCCCTGACTTTTCCTACCCAACTGACATTAGCAAGGTCAAATTTATTTTTTCGCCTGACAGGTCGAGTAATATTGCTGGTTGTTATATGTGCCGTGGTTGATGTATTTGATGCGATCATGGGTCAAGTTTCGTTTAGCGGAAATCCGTAAGGAAAATAATAAATTTATTTTTTGGTATTAGAATATCTCTCTCAACGGAGGACAATCAAAATTTTTCGCAGCAAATACATCATTGTCATTTTCAAAAAAAAAAAATAAAAGTTTAGAAGAGCGAAAATGTATTTGAAAAAAATTTTGGCTAAGAGTGCCTGCTACCTCTCTAACCCAAAGTAACCAGAGTAAAGAGACTCTTCACTATTCCCAACTAACCAAAACTAACGCAAAGCAACCACAGCTCTTCCAAACTAATCAATAGAAACCAACACTCACCCAAACTAACCAAAACCAACTCAGACTAATCAAGATTAACCCAAAATAACCAAGACTAAACAAATCTAACCCTAATCAACAAGCGCGCTACGTGTGCTTGTCTCTTCACTATCCCAAACTAACTTAAACAAACTACAGCTAATCCAAACCAATGAAAACTAACCAACACTAACTAAAACCAACTCAAATTAATCAGAATTAACTCAGACTAACCAAAACTAACTCAGACTAAGCAAAACTAATCCGAATTAGCGAGCTTGTCTCTTTGCTATTCCAAACAAAACAAAAATAATCGAAAATAACTTTAATTAGCCGAACAAGCGCAATGAGGCAAGCACGCTACGCGCTTTACCAACCGCACCTAATACAGAACCAGAAATAAAATTTTACCCCCAAACCTCAAAGGTTCCGACGCGACGGTTTCTGTCGCTACTCGGTGGTGTATGTACTCGCGTTCAGATTCCGCTGTGGATATAAAATACATAAATAATAAAAACCTGATGGACGACCACTTAACTAGAACGATAACCACGTGATATTCTAAGTCCTCTCACTCCAGCATGCCGTGGAAAATCCCGCCGTTGGCCTTGAACACACTCGGCCACGGTATGCGTGCAGCTACCGTGTACGATCAATATATAAATTGTCCAACTCACGCTCGATTACTTTTATACAGGAGCATTCTATTAGGAATATATGATGTGAATATCATTATTAATGTTTGTATTATTAATTTTTTACGACCAATTATTGACATTCTCTGTATCATTTATAGTTATTTAGTACCTATTATAATAAATAAGTAAATAGTAACCGAAACATTACCTACGATATGGATAAAAATACGAGTAGGTATCTGCAATTAATATGAAACTCAAAAACAACTGGTAATGTTTAACTAGGAACACATATTACAAAATATAACAAGAAAACAGCGGAACAATTTTAACTTGATATTTTCGGCTGTCGAGAGTTATCGATATCTTATTACATTTTATTATTAATATGACAAATGCGTTGTCACAGTGGATGCCGTCTTAAAAAAAAATTGAAAACACCAACTAATCGCTTCAAATGACTAAAAAAATTTGAGACTAAGTGAAACTAACCGAAAGTTGATTCGACAACTAACCCAAACTAACCAAATCTTAGATTATGACATATCGGAACTGGTTCAAATGACTAAAAGAAGTTGAGACTAAGTGAAATTAACCGAAAGTTGATTAGACGACTTCCAAAACTAACCAAATCTATTAAAATCGATTTTAACGTATCGGAACCGACTCAAATGGCTAAAATAAGTTGAGACTAAATGAAACTAACCGAAAGTTGATTAGACGGCTAACCGAAACTAACCAAATCTATTAAAATCGGTTATAACGTATCGGAACCGACTCAAATGACTAAAAGAAGTTGAGACTAAATGAAACTAACCGAAAGTTGATTAGGCGGCTAGCCAAAACTAACCAAATCTATTAAAATCGATTATAACGTATCGGAACCGATTCAAATGACTAAAACAAGTTGAGACTAAATGAAACTAACCAAAAGTTGATTAGACGACTAACCAAATCTATTAAAATTGATTATAACGTATCGGAACCGGCTCAAATAAGTAAAATAAATTGAGACTCATTAACAAGTATTTACTTCTATCACGTATACTGTGCTACTCGCTGCTTTTTTATAAATAATCATTTAAAACTTGTACAAATCTGCTTTAACTGGTACTACTTTTGTCTGCCGACTTTCAATGTATGGTTTTGTTTTTATTGGAATCTGGCAGACGGCGCAGGGCAGGTTTGTAGGAAGGCTGTGTCGCCAGATTTATTTTTTAATTCCATATGATTTTAAATTAAAACGGTACATTTCTGTGTTTGACAATTTTATGTTAGTCAATAGCTGTGTTGTGCTGATTTTAAACCAAAATCTTTTCTTCCTGAAATTACTATTTTATATGCCTTATTAAAGCGAGGCAAAGCGATAGTGATATAAGATAAGAATTAAGATTATTTATTAATCTATATCAAAAATCGAGAAGAGGATTTAATGTGTTTATTTGGATAGTTCTGGTTAGTCGTCTAATTAACTTTGGGTTAGTTTCACTCATTCTTAACTTATTTTAGTCATTTGATCCGGTTCCGATACACTATAACAAATTTTAATAGATTTGGTTACTTTGGGTTAGTCGTCAAATCAACTTTCAGTTAGTTTCACTTAGCCTCATCTTATTTTAGACATTTGAACCGGTTCCGATAAGTTATAATAAATTTTAATAGATTTGGTTAGCATGGGTTAGTCGCCCAATCAACTTTTAGTTAGTTGCACTTTGTCTTGACTTATTTTAATGATTTCAACCGGTTCCGCTAGGTTATAATCAATTATAATAGATTTGGTTAGTTTGGGTTAGTCGTCGAATCAACTTTCAGATAATTTCACTTTGTCTCAACTTACTTGAGACATTTGAACCGGTTCCGATACGTTATAATCCATTTTAATACATTTGGTTAGTCGTCCAATCAACTTTCGGTTAGTTTCACTTAGCCTCAGCTTATTTTAGTCATTTGGTCCAGTTCAGAGATGCTATAACCAATTTTAAAAATTTGGTTAGTTTGGGTAAGTCGCGGAATCAATTTCAGTTATTTTACACTTTGTCGCAACTTAGTTTAGTTATTTCAACCGTTTCCGATCGGTGCTAATCATTTTTAATAAATTTGGTTAGATTGGGTTAGTCATCGAATCAACTTTCGGTTAGTTTTACTTAGTGTCAACTTATTTTAGTCATTTGATCCGGTTCCGATATGCTATAACCAATTTTAAGAGATTTGGTGAGTTTAAGTTAGTCGCCGAATCAACTTTAAGTTAGTTTCACTTTGTCTCAACTTATTTTAGCCATTTCAATCGATTCCGATAAGTTATAATCAATTTTAATAGATTTAGTTAGATTGTGTGTCGTCGAATCAACTTTCGGCTAGTTCCACTTTGTCTCGACTTATTTTAGTGATTTCATCCAGTTCCGCTAGGTTATAATGAATTTTAATAGACTTGATTAGTATGGGTTAGTCGTCGTATCAACTTTCGGTTAGTTTGACTTAGTCTCAACTTATTTTAGTCATTTGATCAGGCTCCGATATGCTATAACCAATTTTAAAAGATTTGGTTGGTTAGAGTTAGTCGCCGAATCAATTTCACTTAGTTTCACTTTTTCTCAACTTATTTTAATCATTTCAACCGGTTCCGATAGGTTCTAATCAATTTTAATAGGTTTGGTTAGTTTGAGTTAGTCGTCGAATCAACTTTCGGTTAGTTTCACTTAGTCTCAAATTATTTTAGACATTTGAACCGGTTCCGATACGTTATAATCAATTTTAATAGATTTGGTTAGTTTGGGTTAGTCGCCGAATCAACTTTCAGTTAGTTTTACTTTCTCTCGACTTATTTTAGTGATTTTAACCGGTTCCACTAGGTTATAATCAATTTTAATAGATTTGGTTAGTGTGGCTTAGTCGTCGAATCAACTTTCGGTTGGTTTGACTTAGGCTCCACTTATTTTAGTCATCTAATCAGGTTCCGATATGCTATAACCAATTTTAAAAGATTTGGTTAGTTTGGGTTAGGCGCCGAGTCAATATCAGTTATTTTTACTTTTTCTCAACTTATTTTGGCCATTTCAACCGGTTCCGATAGGTTCTAATCAATTTTAATAGATTTGGTTGCTCGTCGAATCAACTTTCGGTTAGTTTCACTTAGTCCCAACTTATTTTAGACATTTGAACCGGTTCCGATACGTTATAATCAATTTTAATAGATTTGGTTAATTTGGGTTAGTTGCCGAATTAACTTTCAGTTAGTTTCACTTTCTCTCGGCTTATTTTAGTGATTTTAACCGGTTCCGCTAGGTTACAATCAATTTTAATAGATTTGATTAGTTTGGGTTAGTCGTCTAATCAACTTTCGTTTAGTTTGACTTAGTCTCAACTTATTTTAGTCATTTGATCAGGTTCCGAAATGCTATAAAAATTTTTAAAAGATTTGGTTAGTTTGGGTTTGTCGCTGAATCAATTTCAGTTAGTTTAACTTTTTCTATACTTATTTTAGTCATTTCAACCGGTTCCGATAGGTTCTAATCAATTTTAGTAGATTTGGTTAGATTGGGTTACTCGTCGAATCAACTTTCTGTTAGTTTCACTTAATTTAGACATTTGAACCAGTTCCGATAAGTTATAATCAATTTTAATAGATTTGGTTAATTTGGGTTAGTTGCCGAATCAACTTTCAGTTAGTTTCACTTTCTCTCGACTTATTTTAGGGATTTTAACCGGTTCCGCTAGGTTGTAATCAATTTTAATAGATTTGGTTACTTTGGGTTAGTCGCCGAATCAACTTTCAGTTAGTTTGACTTAATCTCAACTTAATTTAGACATTTGAATCGGTTCCGATACGTTATAATCCATTTTAATACATTTGGTTAGTTTGGGTTAGTCGGCCAATCAACTTTCGGTTAGTTTCACTTCGTCTCATAAAAATGGAATAATTCTTTACCAATTTCATAAGAGAGAAAGAAGGGGAGATCACGTGTAGTTACACAACAGTCATCAACAGTACAATACGAAAAACTACGCTTAGCCATCTTAACCATATATATTTTTTAAATACTTTTTCAAATATATTCACGAGATAATTAGAATTTTTTTTTCGCCTGTACATATGTTCTCAAACTGGGAGTTGAAAATATTCTCTGGTGCTGATGACAAACCACCAAAAGTAGTTATGGTTGCATCAAAAGATTTAAAATGGCACAGGAGTTTGTCTACATCAATACTAATACATTATCTGCTAAAAGCATAGCAAATGTCACATGAATGTACTTCCAGACACATTTTCATCAAATATCAACAGACATAATAGAAAGCATTCTGTGGTGGAATGGTTTCTTTACGGTAATTGCAATCAGGCAAGCAAATTGCTGCAGTTGAGGTTTCCGACTCCTTATTAATAATTTCTACCATGTCCAAGGATTTTTAACTAATGAGAACATCATCTAAATTCTCCCTACAATTCATGCGATTTTAGTGGAAATAATCCTACACAAATAATTTTCCAAAGGCACTTTGAACCTGATTGATTTTCTAAACAATCTGGTTTTAAGATATTTCTACCCACAGTTTAAAAGTGCTTGCCATAAACTGAGAAGACTTCTTGTTGTAATAGACCAACATTTAATAATCTTGACCATTAATGTTTATTACCTTTAAATTTAGCAAACAATCCAAAGCTTCATTTAAAAATTCTAACTGTGAATCAGATCTGTCAAATACATTCTTAAATTTATAAGAATTATTTAAAGTTCAAGATATCAAAAAGGTTATTAATTTTTTCTACAATTTCAATTATTGCAAAAGCTTCATTTGGAAGTGCACCCAAACTGGCAACTGAGTGGCTCAAAAGTTGAGCGGCATAACTCACTCTCATTTTTTCAAAAGTTATGGGATTTAGGTCAGAATTAGTGAGTTTGGATGCACACCTGTAGAACTGCTTTTTATCACATTATTTAATAAATGACCAAGGCGTTTTTCTACCTTGAAAGTACAAGGTGTGCTGCCTTAAGTTAGTATAGAACATATTCTCACCTCCTCCCCGAAACTCTGTATTTTCAGGTCTAATTCCTAGACATTTAGTCAAATCAATACAATTCGAGCCCACGTCACTTAATATGCCTTCTGCATTTAAATATATATCCTTTAAATTTAAAATACAATCTTCTAAAATAGTACGAAGTTTATCACGATTTGGTTGGGTGCCTTCAATCGATACAAATGATGCAGTGTTTATCCTTATCAGTCATTGTCTTCATTTTGATTTCAAGGGGCTTATATACTGATTTATTGTGTAGTCCTGGTTGACATTGCAGCTTTTCAGCATATATAGTTGGTGAAAGGTGAGGAGGTAGAACACGATTATCTATTCTTAAGTTCATTGGTTAAATATAATCCAAACTCACCCATTTTGTTTCTTCATCTTTTGAAATACTAGGACCTGAAAGTGATAATGAGAATGAAGGTATTGTTGATAAAGTATTAACAAGCATAAGGCTATTTAATTGCAGTCAAACAATATCCTGTTAGACCCAATAAAGTGCCTGACAAATTTCAATTAGTACAACTCAGATAAAAACTGGAACTACTTATGTGACTAGTAGGTACTTTCTGTTGGGTACATGACTCATAAAACCAGGTAGTGTTTCTAATACATATTATTGTTTATTGAATTAATGTGGTTATAGGATGAGGTGAGGGTAATTACTGTTTTGTAACTCACTTGTAAGTAGTAAATCCAACCAATAAAATTATTCTACTCTACTTATGGAATTCAAAATGCTGTTGCTAAATTCAGTCATAATGATTAGACAAACAAAATAGCTGTAGCAGTTTGTGCCATTAGAAGCAATACTAATACTGTAATTTTTTTATAATCAATGAATAATTGCTATAAAGATTTACCTGGAAGGTTCTTGATTTTCTTTGGTGGTTCCTGAGATGAATCTTGACTTGTCTCAAATGCCCGTAGTAGATATTGATCAAATATTGTAGGAACTGCATCAGGTACAAAGTACTTTCTTTCCTACAGAGGTTATCTTAGAAAAATACTTTTCCTCAAAGTGAACTTCGCATAGTCTACATGCCATCATCTGTTTAACTGGTTTACGCAGTATATCACTTCTGATAGAAGCTTCTGCTCAGACTTTGGCACTGAAAAAAAATCTCATTAGATTTATGATCTGTAATTTATAAAACTGAAAAAAAATATTTTTAACACAAGCTTGGTCTTTCTGCAGTTTTTGGTTAAAATACAAGGGGGGCAGAGATTTTACGTCTGTCATTATACTCAGAAAATGAAGCATTTACAACACATCGAGGCACATATTGCAGTTTTGGAATGCCAGCTAACTTCTGCAGGTGGCGTGTTTTACAATTTGAAATCAAAATGTAAGGTTGATTTAAATTAGACATCTACACATTTGGCAAAACTAGAGTACGTAGAGCAGAACCTTCAAATATCAAGTGTGATGTAAGTATGTTATAAGTTTATCGATATAAACTCGTCTATGAATATCAAATTACCTATTCTTCTCTGATACATCATTTACAAAATCCTTGAAGGATTGCAATACTTTTATCTGTGAGTGAAGGCATACTGGAATACATTTTTATTTCCAGCCCCCATTATATTTTTTAGCTGAAATATATTATATTTTATATCGAATTCCAATGTCTTAGTTTTACAATAAAAGCTCAGAGTTCAAAATATTCCATTAGGTTTTCGTTGTATCCAAATAACAAAATAGTCAGTTCTTATTGAAAAACCCTTTATATATGTATGCTACACTTGTGCACAACAAATATTATGTTTAATAAAATAAAACAAAAAAAAACCGAAACAAATTAAAAGTTAACAAAAATCTTACAAGGAAATACGTCTCTTAAGAGATTGGGTTATCAGTATCACATAAAAGAACTATATAATGCTGATTTACTTAGGAAGTTTTAGAAACAGAATCAAAAGTTAGGTAATGACAGGTAAAGATAACGTAGCAGCATTGGCTTTTATAGAATGGTAGCAGACATGGATAAACGAAGCATAATTACTCCCAAATATTTAGTATTAACCGAATTTGTTGTTCGGAAGATTTACTGGAAATTAGGGTATGATTCAAACTAGGATATTACATCTGTGATTCAAACGGACTATAGACACGTTATGCTACTTATTTAACCAAGAAACTCATTACATTAAACAAACCGAACCGCCCTTCTATTTTTCCTTTTCTGCGGCATCGGAATCGCTGGTTAGGTCAGGTTAGGTTCTTTTTTTTTAGGTTAGTATTAAAAATATCAGGTCTACTAAACATAAAACCCAAGCCTTACAACAAATAACTTCTACAAACGAATACAGGCCGGAATAATTTAATTCCTTTACAATTGAATTATTTGGCTGGAAATTGCCCATAGACCCTTCATGTGAGAATAGCATAACAAATTTTATAGGAACATACTCTAATTAAGAGAGACTATTTTTCAAGCACACATATGGGTGCATTATTATTCTACTTTTGAAAATTTGTGCTCAATGTAGAATGTATGTTGTTGGATAAAAAAGAAACTTGAAATTTAGAATAGTCTAGCAATACACACTACATGTACCGAACATCTTTTGGAATTCAATTTCTCACTTATAAATTGCACTTTTTCACCATTAATACTCCTGTATCAATATTTATCTATTCTTCAAGAGCAATTATTTAACAATTAATTTACATTTCAATTTGAAAAAAAAGCAACTATGATCTTGTGGGTTAGCAGCTATGTACTTACCGGTCATATTCTTTAGAGCAAATTGGAAGAAAGATTTTCCATCTCCAGACCTAGTTAAACAGGCACGATATGCACAAGAAATACCCGGCATGATTATAATACACTTATTCAGTTTTAAAATTTGAAAATTACGACACAATTCATAACTGAAACTCACTTATGGGAATTTGTGAACATTGTAACTGACGGACGCGCTACAACAAATGTCAGCTTGACGGATGGACACACTATTTCGCGCATGCGTAAAAAAATTTGGTCCCTAGCTGTCGCTACTCGTTCGTTTGTTATACTCTGCTAAAACTTCCTTAACGATTACTTTCTGCTGCTGATGTCTGAGAGTGTATCTACTGGCAAAATACAATCATCATTTTACTTCCCATCCTTGGGGATCAATAGCGACACCGAAAAATATGGCAGATGTTAAAACTGCCAAAATATTCAGAATTTATTTACGGACAAATACATACGGTTAATATTGAATTTATAAATACCAACCTTAACTTTATTAATCAAATCGTAAGAGTTTCTATTCGTTATCTACATTTTCCCTTTTGCTCTAAAAATGCAATATTGTTCAAAATATTAAAGAGCTTAATATTTTACTACAACATAGTTTTAATCAGGGCCTATTTTCAAAGGAGTTGGGCCCTAGGCCCTAACAATTTTTCGGGCCTAAAGATGACTTCGGCTCCCATTTGATTTTTTTGTTTTGATTTCGAACTAAAAATATTATTTATTATGTAGTTCAGATTTAAATTAAGTTTTTCTATTATTTATAAATTTACATTAATTTTAATAAAAAAATAACTGAGTACTGAAAAACTAGAAAAGAAACACGAAATAAGTTAAAAAAAGTTTTATTGTACCAAAAAATAATTAGTAAATAATATTTAAATTAACAGAAATACACAAAGGTTAACGTTACCACTTTTCATGATAAAAGTTTGCACATGTAAGAGTAAATACAGCCAGATTTGGGACTATACACTAACCACTCACCGAGGACTTTTTCGCCGTTTATAGTTTAACTTTGTAAAATGCTGAACCTTATAAGTGCCTGGTTTTTTTTACCGTCAATTGTTTCGCACACCCACTCATTTTGTCTATATTTTGTTCTTATATGTTTTTAATAAAATGATCCTGAAAATCCAAGCTTATATTCTTCGGCCAGCCTACAAGATCAAGGGGAGACGCCTCTTCGCCTTCTTGAGAAGTAAGTTCCTTATTTGTTGCATTGTTAATTTCTGATGTGACTGATGTCACCACTATCACCAGCGCTGTGCCAGCGTCAGTGTGTATTTGTTTTTCGATTAACCTTGTGAGACTATTACTAGTTACTTCTTCATACACTGAACTAGACGTTTCTTTCAACACATGATGGTATTCTTGCGCCGTCAGAAGATATGTCAACGTTGCATTTTTCTTTTTTTTTAATTTTACCTTAATTTATTATTCTTCCGCTTATTATTCTAACCCAAACTACCGCTTTTATACTTGCAACTCATCGTACTTATTAATCTGAAATTAAAAACAAAAATAAAAATGTTTTCTATTAATTTACTTTAAACTTCAAGACAGTAACAATTACATTACAAAAAAATCTATTAATTACATAGAAAGAATACCTATATAACTTACCTTAAATTTACTTTTTAGGGCAAATAATTTCATACACGAGCACAAATTGATGATACACATCACTTTAAAACTGAGTAAGAATAAATAAGAATAAAAATAAAAATATACTACTTATATTTTCTTCCCCACATGATTATAGCTATGTAGTTTTTTATGTTGCAAACTTTGGACCCCACTTGCCATTGGGCCCTGGGCGCGGGCCTAATGGTAAAAATGGCCCTGGTTTTAATACCGAAACAGCATTTTTTCATTCGAAGCGCGTTTCGCTAACTATGTTACCATCATCAAAATATTAATTTTAATCACCTCCTGATGATGCTAACGAAAGTCAATTATAAAAATTCTGTTTCGGTATTGTGAATTTTGAAAACTCTGTTTTAATGTATTGTGCCGAAGATTCCAAATGCCAACTTACCAACAACACATCGTTGCTGCATAGTGGAAACGTATGTGATTATTCAAAAGCGGAGAATAAATTCATACAAATTAGGAATAAAACTAAACACCAACATAAAAACGTGGTAAATTTCGTTCAATTATGGTGCCGAATTTAACTTCTCTCGGATTTCTTCTCATCCTTAATGAAGCTTCTGTAATTATCTTGACGGGTCTATCGAACCTTTTGTGTGTACGTGAAATAATATTTCGCTATTTAAATTGATCTAAAACCAGTTTGCCAGTTGATCCATCACAACAGAAACCATCGTTATAGTAAATCTTGGCAACAGTTCTCGATCGAGAAGTCATTTCAAGGAATCCCCCGAAATAAATATAAAAACCTGCTACATTTTTCGAGTAAAATGATTCAGCTACTCGACATTCTGTTCCAGCAAATGTTTTGCTTTGAAATTGATAGCTCTAATTTTCGAATGTGACAAGAGACAGATGTTAAAAATTGGGCTATTTATTTTTAATTCATTTGGCAGTAGATATATCAGAACAGCAATCAGTCAACTTCAATTAAAGTTGTAGAATTTTTTCTGTTTAGAGATCTTATATGTTATATAAAACTTCAAGTTTTCATACTTTATGCCCACTTATCCCAAACAAAAAGTTACTTTCATACTGATTTCATTGGGAATGAATCCCTCTGTATGTATTAAATTACATATCTGTAATAGTACTATATTTACCTTATTAGCTATTAAGCATGTATCATGCCTGCCCGGTAAAATAAGAGAAAAAAAAATCGTTTTGCGCCGTACCATGTGCCATGTCACTGCGCGTACGCGCTCTTTTGTGTTTGTACGGAAGGGGTGTAGGTCTGAGTGAGTCAGAGCGGAGGAGGATGTGGAAGGTAAGTGTAGAGGGGCTCGTGCACACACGACCGTGCAGGGATTTTCTGTAAGGGAAGGCGGGTGGGACTCAGAAAACAAAAGCATTAAATTCAAAACAATTTAAGTATTATTATTGTTAGAATGACCAGAATTATAACTATCAAATTCTTACTAATATTACTATTTTATCACGCTTTATCAGAAAGTGTATGATATCACGAAACATTGTTAATGGTAATGCTTAAAAAGTTTAATCGAAACTAAAGAATACAAATTAAACTCTTTTACTAGAACGTGTAAATACCGGGTAATAATTATATATAGAGTTTTATCTAACATTGCATGGGCATTTACATAGGTCACAACATCGTACATTTTTACAGTTGCAGTTGCCTTTGCATTCAACTTTGTCGTTGCACTTAACAAGTAGTTTGGACGATTCAATTTTTCCTGCAGATTGGAATCCATGTGTCGTTTTCCTCGTTCGACCCCAGTTACGGGCATGGAGTGGTCTGGATGGGGAATAATAGGGAACTTGCACAAACAAATAAAAACCGAAATAAATGCTAAAAACCATAAGTGGACATCCTATAAAAAAGTTTAGTAAAAAAAGAATCTATTAATTAAATTCCTTGTGGCCAAAATCTTGAAATAAAAATGTCAAGAAATTCGAATTATTCCAGGCGCTCGGAAACGCGCGTTCACTGGTAGTGACGTAGAAGAGCATAATAATCAGTTTGTCGGCGCGACGCACAGTGCTTTGAGTGAATGGACAAAAATCATTATTCTTGTTGTACTCAACGGATTTAAACTAAATAATAACCGTTGGGTAGCTAATACACTAAGCTATATCTGACACACAAAAAATCTGAGTTTAGGTGTTTATAAAAAATGTATGCTGGCTTGTACGCTATGAAACTTTTCATATTTCTGGATTCAGTATAACACAAAACGGCAAAAAAGTCGTAGTTAGGTTTTTATCGCACAATTTCATTTTTTATAATAAATTAACATTATATACAAATGATAATAACAATAATAATAATAATAATAATAATAATAATAATAATATTAATAATAATAAATACATATAGGTAAACATAATTCAATAAATTTTGACATAGATTTAAAATTATACTACTAACTTTAAGTATAGAACTTCAAAAAGAAGGTACCCAGAAAAAATAAAGATCTTAAAATGGTTAAATAATATAATAAATATTCTTAGAAAAAGGAAAGGAAGTTCAAAATTGTAAAATTGCTACTCATTATGTAAATAAATGAAAATGTATACTTAAAAAAAAAAATCATTAGATCCCTAAGCGAAAAAAAAAACATAACTTTTATTGTTGAAAATAGCATAGAAAAAATTATTCGCTTTCCGAAAGGTCAGAATTGTCTGAACTTTGCAAGTCAAATTCGCCAATATCTGAAGGCAAAATATCCGAATACTGTTGGAAACAAAAACGTCTATCTCCAAATATTCTGTGATATCATTTATGTTATTCTGTCGTGATTTGAAAGTTGTAGTCTTTCTGAAAGATGATATAAATGGATCTGAGGTAAGTAATAGATTATTCCTAATGTCCTTATTTGAGCTTTTTCTAGAAGTTTTTCTTGTGTGGTTCAAACGCACTTTTCGGACCTCTTTATGGGCAAATAAAAAAGTTGGATAATCTCAATTCCATTAACTAGAATCTTATGAATACTGCAAGGCATATAGTACCATGGATATAATTCCCGATTTTCTCGATTCCCTCAAAATCCGTTGAAACTGCACCAACTCTCAAAATTTTTGAAAATTTTAAAATAAGTTCTTTGTTAATGCCGGTTATCGAGGAACTTAACTCTGGGTTTTGAAAAACCTTCTAGCCATATTCCCATAATTCGTGGATCCATACCCTGGTTTTGGTTTGTCAATAATTAATCCCATTTGAAGTTTAAAACCCTTCTGAAGTTTTCGTTTCTGGTTTTCAACAAGTTTTTTCTTTCCAGGGTACTTAACTTGCCAACACTTTATTGGAAATATATAACAAACATTCAAAATAACGGATCCATGAATGAAGGGAAGATAGGCCAAAGTTAAGATTTTCAATTTTTGTCACCCTTTCGAAAACTTTATCTGTGTTCATCTCCTTAAAAGACGAACCGCAAATAAAGCACGTTTGCGTTGAGTTTATTCTTGATAAAGTATTAATACAGCTACCATCTAACATTGTAAAATGAAGAATATATTGCAGAGAAATCTGTACCTTTAATGTGAATGTTTAAATGTCGCATTTGTTTGTGCACATTGGTACAATACACGCCTTATGAGCTGTCTTTTTTTCCATTTTGAGTTCAAATCACAAAATACAAACCAAAAACACTGTCACAGACAAAACAAAAAAATATTACAACCCACTAAACCTAAAAACTTAAAGCATAACCTGCTGTCTCTCTCTGCGAGTCGCAATAGAAGATAGAAGTGGCAGGTAGATGATCGGCCGATCAGCCGCGCCGATGGTTATGCTCTATGACGTCAAATCCTGTTTAAATTGGCGCGGATTTAACGGCAACTTTAAAAATTTATAGAAACAAAACGGGTGATATTTAACACTTCAGATTTGGCACACCTTCTTTTTTAGCGTAATAGAACAGATTATTGAAATAAAAAAAACATGTGCAAGTTCCCTATTGTTGACGCTAAATCTGTTATTGCAGACACGGCGACATAATATGTCAAAAATGAGTAGAAAACTCCGGGTAATACCTGGCCTTGACCAACTTGCCTTGCCATCTGCCAGATTCATCTGAGCCTAAACGGATTGTAGCTGGAGAGAAAGCACATGCGAAGCAGCTGTCTTCTGGTCTATGCCAAAGAGTGCGTCCACGATATCGCACCTCATAAACCCGGAGAAGGCGGTAATAGCGATTGATTTGGCTAGTCTTGGAAAACGAATTTTGAACTGGCTAGAAATTTTCGGCAACAAATTTATTAAAAATGTAGAAAAAAGGAGATTTACCTAAACTTAGCATATCTTGTATACAGCGATAAACTTGTTGTTCTTGCTCGTTGGACGATTTACCTCCAGGGCGGGCAGTTGTGGCACTCTAGAACATGTCAGTGCAATAACGCCCGTATCAGCCTGACAAGAACTCTCATTGCACCCCTATGCACAGTATCAGCGACATGCATGAATATTCTCGTGTCTGCCTCTTCATAATCGCAAGGGACAACACTGCCAAATTAATCCTACCGCAGTTATTGATGATGGTTTTGCACTTTGTTGCATAGACTTCTACAGAATTGGTTTCAAAGGACATGTCTATTCTATTCATGGCTTCAGGCCTCCCGCGCCCCCCCAGAATCCATCCCACCCACTGAAAGCATCCTCCACAGTCTCAGGATCTCTTTATAATCACAGACTTGGCCTCAATAATTTTTCGTCATCCAGACGAGCAACTGGGGCTAGAAAGAGGAAACCGATGCATAGACTTCAATTTGGAGGAAAAATCAAAACCGTCTGAATCGTCCAAACTACTTGTTAAGTATAACTGCAAGGCAACTGCAGCTGTAAAAATATAGGATGTTATGACATGTGTTTAGGCCCATGCAGTCTGGAAGCAGATTAGATATATCTCTATATAATTACTACCAGAGTATTTACAGGTTCTAGTAATAGAGTTCAATTTGTATTCCCTTAGTTTCACTCAAACATTTTAAACATTACCATTGCCAATGTTTCGTGATATCATAAACTTTGTGATAAAGCGTGATAAAATTGTAATTTTAGAAAGAATTTCATGCAATTCTGATCATTATAACAATAGTAATACTTAAATTGTTTTGAATGTAATGCTTTTGTTTTCTGAGTCTCTCCCGCATTCCTTTACGGAAAACCCCCGCACGGTCGCTTGTGAAAAGGAGCCCCCCACACTTCCTCCTCCCTCTTACACACATCGGCACCTGCATACATACACAAAGGCGTGCGTGCGGGTAGTGACACGGCGTGAAACGATGTTTTTCTCATGTTAAACTGATTTACGAATCCCCCTGTGGGGATGAAAAAACAATTCTGCTCCAAATAGGTTGCCCTGTATCTGCGGAGTCCAACGGTACCCTAATTTTTGTTCTTGGACAAGTTCTTCCAGATATATTTAAATAACTGCATTAAGTTGCCCTGGAAAGGTAGGTAACCGTTTCCTAGCCAATCCCGGTCGCCGAGCGCCGCAGGCGCCGGCGAGCCACGGGGCACCACGTCTTCGATGTTACCTATAGGCGTTGAGTGAATACCCCTCTTATCAGTCAACGCTATAGGCAGAGACAAGGGGAGAGACAATCAACTAAATGATAAAAAAGGGTACGAAGTAATAGACGAGGAAAGGAAGATCGATGCACCCTGTCTGGCTTCACCAAAGATGAAAGTAGAGGGCGCGATTAGCATTGGCTACCAAAAGCGCGGGAGGTTTGATTGTTATATTTTATCCATTCTGATGCGGTGAAGATATTTTAATTCTATTATGTATTCGTATGACTAATTTCTAAAAGGATTTATTTATGCCATGGTCACAAATAGTTTTAGACAAACATTCACACAAATACACAATACAATTTAAAAAATCTCTCTCATCAAAAGGGACAGATCAATTTGAGAGCATCAAGGTGGCTGATACAAGAAAATTGCAGTTGATCGGAACGGTATTCAGTTATTCAAATAATCTACCGTAGATATAAATAGACAAGGCATATTAATCGAAATGCATAGATATTTCATAAAAAGTATATTCATTAATGCAAATGCGTCACTTGAAATTAAGTCAGAGTGTAATATAAAAAATATGTGAATTCAAGATATGACTACCACATATGGGCGTAGACAGGGAGGGGCCAGGGGGGGGCGTGGCCCCCCCCTGGGAGTTTAACCGACTTATGACTTTTGTGTAAAAATTGGGAGCGGCCTCCTAAAATTTGCCACTACTGGGGCCTTGTCTACGGCTCGCCCCCCCTGAGAAAAAATCCTGTCTACGCCCATGACCACATGTACTTACTTAAAATTAAAAGTCAATAATCATTAGAAAAATTTAAACAAATATCACAGTTCTTTATAAAAATACAAAATTTTATTTAATATCTGATGACGCACAGACTTTTACAAGATAAGGAACGAAGATAAATAGTGCTTTTTCAACTTCATCTTCTCTTAATTCACAAACAATGCAAAGAGTCTCAGCAGCCATAATGCCGTTTGAGTTGTCTTTATTAAGTAGTCCACTGATCCACTGCACTCAGGACACAAATTAAAGTTTCAGTCACAAGATGAATGAAAAAAGATATCTTTCAAGCAAAAAGTTGCGATATTAACACAAAAAATATAACAAAACAGCAGGAAGCCAATCTAAAAACAGCCTAAAACGATGGTGTAACGTATTGAACTGTCATAGTACTCATAGTCATACTTGTGGATGCCGTTTAGTATTCAGCTGTACAACTTCTAACGCAGAATTCCATGAGTTAGATAAAAACGTATATGATTTGTTTTTGCAATAGCGGCGACACGACTTTGGCTCCATCTACAACCATCTTTGGTGATGCTGGATAAAGAGAGCGCCATACCGAAATGCATTAAGTAAAAGAGATGGCATTATGGGACAAATTTTCTATATTACTTAACTGTCTCTCCCTTGTCTCTGCTATAGGTATGTACTTGAATTGAATCGTGCCAAGTTTCATCCCAGGCAGAATAAATTGCAAGGTTGGATCGACTAACCTCCATAATATAGCTATTACATATAGTTGATAGTATAATTCATTGTTTTATAGATATTATTTAGGCATCTTTCTGATATTGTATCGCGATATTTTATATTTGAAATGTTGGAAAACTAGTACATATACATAGAGGTTAGTGCCATTTAATGTTGATATAGCTTTGGTTGGTCATTTTTCTAAATACTGATCTCGATTCTGATTTATTTATTTCGTTAAATTTTATTCTTGTTAAAGTTTGTTTGTTTCCTTTTTACATTGAAAATATTAAGAAGCTGGTGCATATCAATTTGGAAAAGCGGTGTGATACTATCAGATCTCGGTCAAGCGCTCAACATCTTCAATAGTTGGATACGCCACTGATTAAATGTCAGATTTTCTTCTGTATCTTTAACAGGGATCTAACTTTTTTTTTGTTTTCTTTATAGTCTCATTAGTATATTCCAATAAAGTATAAACGACCATTAATCTTGCCACGGTCTCCTGCTAGGAAATCGCTTCAAGGAATCCTTCAAAATGAGTGCACAAAATTCTGCTATATTCTCTAATAAAAATAAACCATTTACTCAGCGGCAATTTTTCCAGTAGAAGATTTTCCTCGAAACTGAACAATCTAATTTTAAAAAGTGACAAAGGTTTGCCGGGAACGATGTAAAAATATGGTGAAATCCAGAATAATCTCGATTTCTATTTACTTTTAGCTTGGCGATAGATGAGCCAGAGAGTAACAATCAGTCAACTTCAACAAATTTATAGAAAAATCATCAGGTGAATTTTTCGCTGCCGATGAGTTTGAAAAATCAGTGGTAATGACCTAAAACCGTATTTAAGCGTGTTTCTTATAAAAACATTAAAATTTAATGTTTACATTAGCACTAAAAATAGTAGGATCATTCTTTTTTTGATTTATTTTTCAATATTTCGGTAACAAGGAATCGGGCGTTATATGTGGTGGGAAATAATGATATTTACGTTGGAATATCCCATTAAGAAAATATTTTGCTTACAGAATCAAATGTGGTTTAAAACAACTTTCGTCCTGATGAGTTTCAGGTAGACATTGGTTTATTTTAAAAATAAATCATAGTATTTTAATTTTACTCCAATGATCTTCTTTATCAATAACGTATAAATAAACGGTAGTATGACGTGCGTTGTAGAGTTCGATGAGTATAGACTAAATTAATTTTTGAATTGATGATTTTGTTTAAATAACTATATATTCATTTTATTGGCAGATCCAAATACTTTTGATGATAGTTTTTATAATAGTTATAAAGGCGTAAAGTATGCGAGTGTAAGAATACGAGTAAGAATCATAAGTAGTGCCATAGTATAAACAAACTTAGGGAAAACATTTTATAATGGCATCGGTTGATTTGACATTTTAATGCATCAAAAATAGAAACGTATTCGATATTTCTTCTCCATAAATATATGTTTTAATTTATGATCTATGTGCCTCAGCTAAACAACTTGCATTTTTTTATGGCAGTGGCACACACACTAAAGGGAGATCCTATGGCGCTCGACGAGCGGTGTGTGCGAAGATGTTGATTGACACGGTTCTTGAATATTTGTAGGTTGTAATTAGTGGGAAACAGATGTCCTGGAAGTGAGTTCCACAGTGATGCAGTGCGCCAGAGAAAGGAGTTCTGGTAAAGCGATGTTCCAGGTGTTTCTAGTTGTACGACGAAATGGTGCGCTCCTGCCGTCTGTCGGGACTGTCTGACAGGAGTTGCCAGGGGCGGGATTATGCGGGCCAAATCCTGGGAACATCTGCCGTGAAAGTATCTGTAAAACAGAGACATCTCGGCCACATGTCTGCGATGTTCCAGACTATCCAGATTACGGGTCAACTCCGGATCGCCGACGAGACGCACAGCCCTCTTCTGAATGGAATCCAGCAGCTTTAGGGTATGCTTTGGTGCGGCACCCCAGATATGTGAACAATATTCTAAGCATGGTCTTATTTGCACTTTGTACAGCAAGAGCACCTGCTGCGGTGTATAGAGTTTTTTGTTGCGAAATAGCCCACCAAGCTTCTGGGAGGCTGATTTTGCGATGTTAGGAATATGGTCATGCCATGACATATTGCTGTTGACCGAGACACCCAGCAGCCCGATCGACGAGGATGAAGAAATGGTCGATCCTGCCATTATGATATCAGGGCTCGCTGTATTGGCCCTCTTAGTAAACGTTGCTGCTTGGGTCTTTGCTGCATTGAACTGGACCAAATTTCGGTCGCCACAAGTTTGAACTTTCTCCAGGTCTTGATTAATTGCTGTAATCTGCTCCTGCCTGCGGTGATGAGTCTCAGTCGCTGGTAAGGGTTTTTCTGATCTAAAGTGGGAGACAAGGGTACTGTCATCTGCAAAACTGTAAACAGGATTATTCGTTTCGATCAGCAGGTCATTAATATAGATGAGGAACAGAGTTGGTGAATGTATTGCGCCCTGAGGCACGCCCGCGTTGATGGTGAATGTGTCCGAGATGTGTCCATCGACTGCAACGTGTAGGGATCGGTTCTTAAGGAAACTGACCAGCCAGCTGCAGAGAGAGGCGGGCAGTCTCAAGGACGGCAGTTTGTTGAGCAGTCCGTCATGCCAAACTCTGTCGAATGCCTTTGAAATATCCAACGCAATCGCTCGAGACTCTCCGTAGTTTTCAATTGCTCTACTCCATATATGAGTGTCATAGGCCAATATATCTCCTGTCGATCTCTCTTTGCGAAAGCCGTATTGATTACCGCTGATTATTCTGTTGTTCTCGAAATTCTTGAGTAGATGCTGGTTGACTACACGTTCCATGACTTTGGAGATTATTGGAAGCAAGGCAATTGGGCGATAGTTTGAGGGCGTGATTTTCTTGCCTTTTTTTGGAACAGGTTGCACTAGAGCGACTTTCCAAGAGGATGGGTAAATCCCTTTTCCGTAAGAAAGAGAAAAAAGCCTGGAAAAAACGGGTGTTAGTTCGTTCGTTTCTTTAGCACGATGGCAGGTATTCCGTCCGGTCCTGATGCCTTTTGCGTTTTTTAAGGATTTTGCGAATATCACGGTGAGAAAACTTGACTTCTGCCATGGTAGTGTTGATGTTCGGTATAGTGGGGAGAGTCTTGCCTTGGGGCACGTCTAAGGTAGAGTGCAAGGTAGCATAAAACATTCACTCAAAATGGTATAAATATAGTAAATATATATATAGCGCTCCCCCCCAAACATGCTGAGCATAGTCGTTTGGTTGTTCAGCATGCGATTCAAAGTGAAATAAAATAGATATATTTGTCAAAAACTAGCAAAGATGTGGACTATTTCTAAATTTAGTACTTTCCTACAATGTCTGTTTTTCGATGACGAACGCACACAAACTAAAAGAAGGTTCCTGTCACAATTTGACGATGCAGTAAATGAGTGTGTAACCCAAAAAGTCAATTGAGCGAAGGTTTACTGTTTGTAACTAATAAAGGAATACAACGTGCTATGCCTATAGAACCTTAACAAACGACTAAACTACTATAAGTATTTTCGTATGGTCACACACTGAAAGAAGTGTAACATAATCCGATTTCTTTCAGCGAAGCAATTAAGATAAACTATATGCTGAAGTGTGCAGGCACCATTTTTATGTCATTTATTACCTATAAGGGAAACCTTAAAGCATCTTAATATTGGAATATACAACATTCTCCCTCAATATTAAAGGTGCTTTCTAAATAGTACCTAATAAAAAAAAACGATTCTAACATAAAGTAAGAATCAACTAAGAAAACGCCACCGCGTCATCCATAAAACGCGTTCTCTCTCACTTTAGTTTTGTGCTTTTCTTAGTTGATTCTTACTTTACCTAAAAAACAATACTTTTCGCAGTAACGGCACGGACACTATTTCAAGTTTATTTCATTAGAAATTAATTTATGTTTTTTGCAAGCCAATGATTTTGTTTTCGTATCTGGGATCATTTCTGCTCTAGGCGTGTATGAAAGGTCAATATAATTTTCTTTTATTCTTATCACGGATAAAATGATATTTGACATGTATGTGCTTAGTGCGATTGTGAAAAATATGACTTTCTGACAATTTTATAGCACTTTGGTTATCGTTAAAGATAGTCATACGAAAATGAAGATTTAAGAAACTGCAATTGTCATTGGCGTTAAATATTTCTACACATAGCGCTTTTAAGTACAATGACGCTTTTGTTACTTGACATATACCGATATATTCAGCTTCAGTGGAACTTAAAGCTATAGTTTATTGCTTTTGACATTCCCAGAATTCTGGACCTCCCATAAAAAGCCATAAAATGATTTTCTATCGATTTCATTGTTGGCCCAGTCAGCATCCACAAGACCAGCTATAGGCTTACTTGATTTTTGAAAATAGGTCCCATATCTTTTGTTCCTATCAAACATTTAAGCACTCTTTTAGCACTCACCCAATGGTCTTTAATATGACTATTATTGAACTGGCTTAGAAAAGAAACAGAAAGAGAAATACCTGGTCTTGTGCAAACTGCAAGATACGTTATAGATCCTATTAATTGCTGATACGGTACATCAACAAATTCTCCAACAACTGATAAATTCTGATTTTGGTCTAATGGAGTACCTACCGCATTACAGTTTGACATTTCAAATCTATCAAGTACCTTCTCAATATATTTTTCGTGACTAATTTTTAATTCGCCTTTTGAACGATCTCGATCAACCTTTATTCCGAGAATATTCGAGATTGGACCAAGGTCTATAACGTAAAAATGCTTATTTAATTAAATTTTTAAATGTTTTGCCTCTTGGTGATCATTGTAGAAAATAAAAAAGTCATCAACATAAAGTGCTGATACATGATATGCTCTTTCATACAATCATTTGGCGCATTGTTTAAGCCCATAGATAGCCTTTTTTAATCGACAAATTTTGTTTTCTGACCCTGACTCTATAAAACCTTCTGGTTGACTCATGTAGATTTCTTGGCCAATGTCGCCATTTAAAAAAGCAGTTTCCATCTAAGTGATCAGCCTCTAAGTTTAATTCAGATGTCATTGCTAATAATAGACTCAAATTATTAAATCTGATAACTGACGAAAAGTTTCAGACTCCACATTTTTGAGTAAACTCCTTTGCTACAAGCCTAGCTTTATAAGTCACTATATCTCCATTCTGATTCCTTTTAATTTTAAAAACCCACTTATTTCTAATAATGTTTCTATTATTAGGTTTATCGACCAATTCCCAAGCATTGTTTGCCTTGAATGCTTCATTTTTTTTGCTTTTCGCCATTCTACACTTTGCGAGCTTGACTATTCTTCGGAAATGGTTGTTGGCTCTAATTCATCTGATATAGTTAACATAGCAAAATCAGAGTCGTATTTAGTAATACAGTCACCATACCTGTCCGGTTTTCTTATTACACGTTTAGGATACCTGGATTCAACATTTTCACTTTCACTCTCACTCGACAAATTTTCGTTTTCACCAACTTGCACATCACTGTTTTCTTCGGGATTGACTTCTTCTTCTTCTTGAAGATGGGGGCCTCAGCTGGCATATCTTCTAAGTCAGCATCATCACCATCATTCCCATATGTTATCTTCATCAGAAGAAATTCTGATATAGTTGGTGCAATCGAAAACTTCGATGGGTCGTCTGAAAGCTTGTTTTCCAAAAACACATCATCCCTGGCTATATTTAGACTATGGTTACTTTGGTCTAATAGCCTGTATCCAGCACTTGTTTCAGAGTACCCGACAAAAATATACTCTTTGCTTTTGTCGTCAAGTTTTTTTCTTTTCACATCGGGTATATGAACATAAGCTCGAGAACCAAAAATCCTCAGATGTTTCAAGTCTACCTTTTTGCCGGTCCATTTCTCTTCAGGAGTTTCACCACGTATTTTTTTAGTTGGTGAACAGTTCAAAAGAAAAACTGTTGTGTTGGCAGGTTTTGCCCACATCTGCTTCGGCCTATTTGAGTCGATGAGCATTGAACGTGGTTTTTCGAGTATGGGTCGATTGTAGCGTTCATCCACTCTATTTTGCTGTGGAGTGTATGGTATTGTTTGGTCATGTTTGATTCCCCGATATTTGAGTAGCAGTGCAGTATTTTCCTCCATTGTCGGTACTCAGAATCTTAATTTTTTGTTCTGTTTGGTTTTCCACCATGGAGCAGAAGTTTTTGAAAATTTCTGGAACTTCACTTTTATGTTTCGAAAATAACAAAATACTTTCCTTGTGCTGTCATCAATCAGGGTAAACATATATTTTTTACCACCCCATGATTTCACTTCCATAGGTCCTACAAGGTCTGAGTGGATCAAGTCAAGTTTATTTTGTGTCACTTGGTTATCCTTTTGATACGGGAAAGATTTTCTGGCCTGCTACCTGTAATGCAACATTCACTGTGTTCTGGATTTTTATTTTCGTTGTACAAAACACCAGTGGCCAGACCATTCTTCAACAACGCCATACTACAATGATTAAGGTGACCTAGGCGTCTGTGCCATAGCACCTGAGAATCTAGAGATTTCGCCACCTTCGCAAACAAATTCATGACATCTAGTTTATACAAGCCATTCACATTTGCTGCAGTAGCGAGAGGTTCTCCCTTAATACTACAGTTACCTTCAATTATTCTGCATCCTTCTGCGTCAAAATGCACACAATGTCCCTTTGAAACCATTCCATTCAATGACAACAACAAGTTCGCTACAAATTTGCTACAACAATACTATTGCCAGTTCCACTTACAGACAGTTTAGCATTATTTGCCACGAATACGTCCTGTCCTTCCACGAGTCTTCATCCGTTAGGTTGGAAAGGAGTTCTCTGTTTCCAATCATGTGGGAAGAGGCACCACTATCAACATACCAGGTTGCTTCATGTATACTATTGATACTTAAATCGGTCTCGAACAAAGCTTTCCGTCCACCTTGGCTATTCTTATTTTTATTTGCCTTTTCAGAAGTATCTGGAGGACTCTTCTTCATTTGAGGGCATTGATTTTTACAATGTCCTTTCTGTTTACAGCCCCAGCACCATGGATATTTTTTAAAAAATTTTGGATGGATTTAACAGCAACTTTCTTTGAAATTCCAAAAGTTAGACAACCATCCATCGTGGCAACGGTTTAATTGCAATTTTTATCAACTAAATCGCGTCGAGAAATCTCCTCTCGTCTTGTGTTGGGTATAAAATAATACATACTCAACATAAGACGGTCGAGATAGTAAAGAATGCAACATCGATGTAAAAGACAACTTATTAGGTTTATTTTCCGAGCTGTCAGCTCACTCGCCTTGCCTGAGGCAACGAATGTGAAGATTTTATTCGATTTCTTATTTTCTTAATAGCGAGCTACCGCGGCGATTTTACTCGATTACGGTAACATGAAAAATTAGTTTTATAGTGCAAGTAATTTTAGAGTCTTCTTCTATTCAATGGATGTTATTGATTAATTAAGCGGCATCGGCACTTAAAATCAAGCCTTCGGCCACGTTTTTTGTCTGTCGATTAAAGATTGGTTTAGGTTATGTTCAAAGCGAGTTTGACGTTTCGCGTAGATATATTGTGAATGGCCAAGTTACCATATACATTTAATATACCATTAATATATATAATTTTCAGCAGCTTTTAAGAAGGCAATTTGTTAGCTAATGGAGATTTTGCTGAAATCATTGGGCTTTAATTGGGAGCAATCCCATTGATTAGTTTTATGTCCTTTCAATTAAAATACGTGAGGTTAGAATATGTTCCTAAGCCTACTTCACAAGATCAAAGTGTTCGCTTGTATCTTTTGCTAAACTTGTTTAATGGCGGTATTCGATTAGTACTTCCGTGAGTATACTTACAAATTTTTTCCGTTTACCCCCTATATTTCCATCCTCCAAATCCATGAAGATATTTTGGCCGAAATCTTGCCGAAGACCCTACATGATATTGTTTGAGTGGCTGAGATTTGAAAGATGATAGATAAAAGAATCTAGAAAATGGAGTACCCCACGTGATTGAAAAATGACCAGTGACAGGTGGAAAAGGTGATATAACTTCCCTAAAGATGATTTACATTTGCTTAAACCTATCTCTGAAGATGATTATACGAAAGTTTTAAAATGATACTGCCAAGCGGGTGAACTACGAATCCCGACAGATGATGTCAGAATCAACTCTAAAACTGAAATTTAGTCTAACTTTTTAAAGATGTACGTATATTAACCAGAACGTTTAATGTTGTGTGATGGTGTGTACAGGGTTCGGGATGAGGTGCCAGATGTGGGCTGTCCCACCTTAAAAATGTGATTGAGGTGAAGTTCAGAGCACACAAACTATATTTACTGAGTTTGTATGAATCTCGTCGTCTATATTGCACCTATATCAACTGAGTCGGGCATTTCTCTTTAGGCCATTATAGGTTAGCCAAATAAACATTTTGATGCAATTAATTTAGACCCAGTTCCCTGCTTTTGAGAAGGAAGCTTGATTTAGCTGCTAGAATACTGTCTAGATCAAAAAGCTCTCTAAAACTCTGGAAAGTATACAAAAGCTTGGAATTTTGGACTATTTTGGGAATATTTGCTGACTATCAATCGTCATGATAAAAAAAGGGATCCAGGCAACGAAAACGACTATCTAGCTAAGCCACTCACAACACAGTGAATTAAAAAACACCATTAACACCTTAAAAAATAACAAGACTGGAGGAATAGCTGATCTAAGAACAGAACAAATAAAACATTTTAGAACCTGCAACCATTACACCAACTTAATGAACTGTTGCGTAAGGAAGTTACAAATCCATCATATAAAAATATGGAGAAAAGCTCGAGTGCTCGCGCTGTTGAAACCGACAAAGGACTTTGCATAACCTAAAAGCTTTCGACCGTGATACAGGTCATCTCTTCAAGGTCTTCGAAAGATTGATACTAAAAATCATATATCTAGTAAGGTAGACGAAATCACCAAAGCAAGCAGGGTTTAGACCGGTCTTGCTGCGCCTAAGTTCTAAACCTAACACAACATATTGAAGATGGTTTCGAGTGCAAACAAATTAACGGTGTAGCCTTTATAGGCCTGACAGCGGCATATGACACCGTAAACCACCAAAAGCAGTGGAAAAATTGTATTGTTACCAAAGACATTCGCCTGGCTAGCCTGGTGAATACTCTATTGCGGAACAGGCGCTTCTATGTTACACTGCAAGGAAAAACGTTATTGGAGAGGCCAGAGGAACGGCCTACCACAGGGAAGTGTACCGGCTCCAAGCTCCAATGATCTTCAACGTATACACAAATGACCAACCAACCGACCAACAGACACGTCGCTTCCTCTATGCCGATGACATAACCATCGCCGCACAAGGGAAAAGTTTCGAGAAGTCGAGAATAAACTAACTACAGCCTTGGAAAAATGACACAATCAATGAAGCAATAGCCCAGCAAAATTAAGGTGTGTGCATTTCACCTGAGAAATAAAGATGCTCACAGGAAACTGCAAATCATATGGAGAGAACAAGAACTCGAAGCATGCGACACTC
Source organism: Pissodes strobi (assembly GCA_016904865.1). Lineage (NCBI taxonomy): Eukaryota > Metazoa > Arthropoda > Insecta > Coleoptera > Curculionidae > Pissodes > Pissodes strobi. The sequence goes on along the minus strand of MU182452.1, from coordinate 141,619 downwards.
CAAAGTATCTAGGCGTGACACAGGACCTCACTCTATCTTTCCAAAGGCACTGCCAAAATACAAATGCCAAATGAATAATAATTATCCGGAAGCTCACTGGCATAGCATGGGGAACAGAGCGTGACTCTCTGTTTCTCCGCTGACGAGTATGCGGCACCATACCAGTATGGCATAACTCTGTTCACGCAAGGCATGTTGACGTGTCCTTAAACGGGACGTGCAGGATTATAACTGGCTGTCTGAGACCGACACCTGTCGAGAAACTGTACCCTCTATCTAGAATTGCCCCAGATGTGTCAGACGCCAAGTTGCATGCGAAACCGAGCGGCAGAAGCAGGTAGGAGATAAGCGACAACCTCTACACGCCCTAACAACCCGAAAGGCGACGACTCAAATCAAGGATACGCTTTCTCCAATACACGCAACAACTGAAGACATGTCCAGAACAACGCCGCATAGAACTGTAGAAAGAACGACACTCAAATCTGTGGACCTAACCCAGGGAAGAGCTGCCACCACGAAAACGTTTACCACACGCCACACGTATAACACTGAACAATCTAAGGACAGGAGTGACGTGCTCCAAATCAAATGGGATGAGATGGAGAATGACTGTGGATAATGAGCTGTGCGACTGCGGGGAGATTCAGAATGACAGTCACCTTCTTAGATGTCCAAATATGGGAGAGGCATGTACGATGGAGGACCTAATCGTGGCAAATGACAAAGCGATAAATGCTGCCAACTATTGGAACGGAAGGGTCTGAATGTAAACATCGGTGTCTCGGACTCGGAAAGAAAGTATGATAAAAATAATCGAGTATTAGCTAGAAAGTCTGCCTAGTCGTTATCATCTATGGCTGTATATCTTGGTACGTAGCAAACAAATTCCATTATTTGTATCATAGCGATTAGTAGCCGGCAAACATTTTAAAAACAATCCAGTGGCACGAGCTTGCTCATAGTTTCAATAATTCTAGAGAGGTTTGTGACCTAGGCAGCCTTCTAGCAGTTAAATCACGTTGCCTCATCTAAGCATAATTTATGGTGGGTACATGGTTCGAGATGCGGTGTCAAGATCGGAACATATAATAGAACCTCCATAGTCTATATCAAGGAAGTCGTCATAACTATTGTAGCAGCTATGACAGCTCATAGTTTTGGTTCTCGCCTAAAGTCTTTTGCATCAATGTCTATTGATAATAATACCACATGGTTCTTATTACATTCAGCTAGACTTTAAGAACCATAATTTTCTACATATCCAAAGAATTGCCCAGATTTTTTAGTACCTCCATGAGTATTCATAAATGTTATCTACTTAGGTCTAAAGAATTAGATATTTTCTCTTCTGAGGGAGTTTGTATGAATCTTGTCTTGTGTTATTACATTATTCTTTACTCCTCGGCTGCTGGAAGAGTACCAATGCCTTACCCTCTATGCTTGTATGAACTTTAGCGTCGACAAATGTACTCCCTTATCTTTACCAGTACCAATTATATTCTCTGTATATCCTCTGGTACTCAGAAAACTTACAACATTATCTTTACCACAATTTTGACCCAGTTTTAAATAGGTTTCACTTGAAAAGAAAATAATGTATTTTAAAAAGTACGAACGTTTCCGAAAGAGTAATTTATTGACAATCATCTGCATGTCGCAGCATACTTTGAATAAATTCAGCAACAATATACAGGGCGGAACAAAAAATCCTGCATATTTTAACTAATTTTATACCCCCCGTCAATCTTTAAAACATCATTAATTCAAACTTTCAAAGTTGCAGCTTTCAAAGTTACATGAGAATAAAGTTAGATAAAACGTGCAAAACTTTTCGTTTCACCTTGTAGTATTTATTTAAAGCATGGCAGCAGATGATAGCCAATAATTCTCTTTTATTGAGACTTTTTGGGATTTAAAATACATCCATTAATTTTCAAGTTATAGCCATTTAAAATTTAGTCAAGATTCCGTTTTTAACGTTCCAAAAGTTTGAATCCAACGCCTAACGTTGTAGGCACTTCTTATAGTCGACTAGAACTGAAGCCGTTATGACGTTTCTAATATTTTATCAATCTAGCCATTGCAGTCCAGTCCGTTCGTTTGTTAGCAGGCTCCTCTTCCAATAAATCCTAGCCCCATTATGTTATTATGGTTGCTATTACAGGAAGCTAAAATCTACAAAGTTTCCAAAATGTTCGACGCCATATCGGAATGAATTACTTGATTTACCGTATTAGCTTCCCCAGGCAGGAGCATTCCCAGATATTTTACTTCCTCGGCTAATATAGTATGAGCATACCTAGCGAGTGACTAGAGGTTATTCCGTTTTATACGTCTACTCTAGCTACTGTTCAGCTGGGGTTTACATACCTCTTCTACCTTAACATCACCTGATGATAGCAATCGATGCCTATTGAAGGCGAGATACTGTGCTGTCAGATTTGTCTTTGATCAAAATATCTATTCGTTAGCATATTCGTATATCTTGACTCCTGCTCTGGCAATCATTGTCAGGAAAAATATGTCTGCCAGCAGTGACTAACACCAAACTGGATCGAGCTATAATTTTGTCATCCTGCATGTAAGTCCATGCCGCTTTTAATGGTTTCAGCATTCTTTCAATACCTAAGTGATAGATTTCCTTACCAGCTTGGGTTAGTTTGTGTTAGTTGGGGCAACACTAGGTTTGCTGCTGTGGGTCAACACCTCTTTCTTTATGTGCCTCCCCAGGATTTTCATCGTTGCTTTTAACAGAATTAGGAAGGGCTTTGGATCCGTATTAGAAAAAGTCTCCCAACCTTTGATATGGCAATAATACTTACTGACCACCATTCTATGTAACTAGCGGGAAGTACCCTGGACACCATCATCGGCGAGAGTTGCAGGCCATAGTGCACCTATTGGAGTGAAGTAGGATTATGTTCTGATCATTGAGCTTGGGAAGTGCGTGTTTAAGTGCAAAAATTACTGTTTCGTATAGGCATATAATCTAGTCGCTAATGCAGCCTTAGTTCTCTCATTCGAAAAAGAGCCTTGTCAATTGTACCAATAACAGGATCATCTAAAATACCTAGGGAATTGAAACGACACTTCCACTTTTCTCGTCTATATTCCAAGCTTTATGTGAACTCTATTGGCATTATTACAATTATTATGGCACACAATTCGTTGCAGTGTTATAAAATCTTGCTTAAGATAATTGAGGCTCCGAGATTAATTCTGAAACCATCGATTTATAGGCAAACATGTCTATAAATTACTAATTTGCTAACAAATTTTTAACTACTATGAAAATGAGATATGTTTGTTATTTTATGAAGAAATCTGTTGTACCTCTATTAGCTGTCTAAGGACGATGTATGTTTAAGCTGAATTGTAAGTGTTCCAGTTAAAAATTTATGGACATTTTGTTATTAGTTGTTTAAGGTGCCTCTAAATATTTCGGTTAGGACTTGAATAACATTTGAATTCTGAAAAATTGACGTCATACTAAGTCAAGTAACGAAAAGAGAGCAATATAAATTATATTTGCTCAGTTTACCTCTACTAGTTAATATATATTTTTTATTTTTTAATTATTTGGTTTTTAAGAAGCATTTGATCTTTCAAATACAAACGTGATTGATAAGGGATATGTAACTTTCCCAGGAAATAAATTGCAAGGTGGATATAGAAGGCTTTCTATCTGACTGGCCTTTTAACAGAGTTTTCCTGTTGAAAATCCGAGAAAAAGTGACAAAGAGAAGGTGATATGCATTTAATATTTTATCCTCAAATAGACATGATTTAACTTTCTCGACCTTATAAAATTGTGAGTCAACTTTGTTTCAAATTACATTGTCTATTAGGGTTACGCTTTTTCAGACCTTTTGCTATATTTTTTTCCTGCCGTAATTTAAGTATTTGTATATATTTGAAATAGATAATTTTTAAGAAAGTCTTATACAATTCATAATTCTTTAGGATTAAATGTAACACCTGCGTAAGTCGTTATCACTCACTTAATCAGCTTGCATGCAGGTGTTAAGAACTTTAAAGGAGTGCTAGAGAAAGAAAATAATTCCGCTGGGCCTATTGCTAGAGAATTAATATTCGGTAAAATTTCGGCTTACTGTTATATAAAGGTAATATTACTTCGTGTTGCCTCGCCAATTTATATAATAATATAGAATCAGAGAAAAATATGCATTTTGGCATGTCTACATGACAGCAGGTAAAGTTCTGTTAAAACTATGTATAGTATATAATATGTTCGGCAATTGTTTAGTATAGGTCCTTCATATAAAATTACTATTTTGTTATTATAGAAGGTTAGAGTTCATCTTAAAAAGTTATTTTATACCAAAATGTTCTGGCGGAAATGATAATATACGAAAATATTCAATATTTTTTAACATAAATCTGAAGGACATATACTAAACAATTAGGGGGTGAGTAATTGTTTGGTATATGTCCTTCACATAAAATTACTATTTTGTTAGTATAGAAGGTTAGAGTAGTTCATCTTAAAAAGTCATTTTATCCAAATACTTTCTGACAGAAATGATAATTTATGCAAATTCTGGATTAATTTTGATTAATTTGGGTTGTATGGGGTTAGTTTGAGTTAAATCCGGATAGTTTGAATTAGCAGAAAAATAACAGCGCGATAGTGCATTCGCTTCAACTTATTGAGCATCAACAACACGAACATTTTTTAAATCTTTGGTTTAGTTTGGGTTAGTTTGGATTAGTTAGGGCTAGGTTGGGTTAGTTTAACTAACCCAAACTAACCTAAACTGAACCAAACTCACCCAGAATTAATTTATTTATTCTTATTTTACGAGATAAACTAACCAAACTAACCCAAAGAAACATACAATTAATATAAACGTGGGTTTTTAAATTATAATTTCCGCCAGAAAGTCTTTGTATAAAATTAATTTTTAAGATGAACTCTTACCTTTTGTAATAACAAAATACTCATTTTATGTGAAGGACATATACTAAACAATTACTCCCCGCCGTAATTGTTTAGTATCAGTCCTTCAGTTCTAAGGGAAGAAACGTTCAATATTTCCATAAATTATCATTTCTTCTATGCCGACAAAATGGTCATTTTATGTGAAGGACCTATACTTAACAATTACCATATGTTCTATATTGTTGTGGACGATTCATGTTTTACCTTACAAATATTTGGGGTTTCTCTCCAATTAGAGCCGCTTGCTCTGGCTGCAGGGTGTAAACACAAGTGCTAGTTAAGTGACTCTAACGAAGCTGAAAAAAATCAACGGAGATAGGGAAAATGCTCAACGTTTCGAGGAACAAATCTGCCCTCGTTGAGGCGCGAGCTAAAATCTAATACTTTTTTTCCTTGTATAAAAAATAACTATATTTGAATGGAAAATAATTGTTTGCTCTTGCTTTAGGGGAGAATCATGGCTGTAAATAAGCACATATCACATTTTGATTCGTTGTGCCAAAAGTGCAATCAAAATAGATCCAACAACTATTAATTTCTGTCAGACTGATAGCGGTAAAAGAATAAATATTGTATATTGATTCCTTATGTTGTAACTTCATACATGCGGTCATGCTGTATGTCAGAATGATAGCCGTAAAAAGTAAATATAATATTTTGATTCTTTTTGTGGCATTTCAAAATATATCATTAACTGTTGATTTATGAGAGTGCGAGTATCAATTTTAATTTTTGGTACGGCATTATCTTAAATATTTATAAATGATATCTTACCTATATAAAATCAATAAAAAATGTGATTAATAAGTTAAGCTTATAAAACTAAATTTATGAAAAATATTTTAATGAAATACACGTTTTTGAGGAAAGAAAATATCTTCATTACACGACTTAGATTAGTAGATTTTATAACGATATTTTTCCCAAAAAAAAAAAGCAGGATTGGAAAATATGCAATTTGACAGTTTAAGGCATCTACGTATCTGATTTTATATGATATACTGGTGCAAAAGTCAGTGTTCCCTTCTTAGAATATTAAATACAAAAAATCCCCTCCGATGTCGAATTTTCCGGCAACTGTATATACTGCGATGAAGCATCTAGAATTATAAATCTGTAAAAGCTAACATATTTACATGCAATTTAATTCCAAGCAATTTATTATCCATTTTCTTCTTTTTCAGGTATGCTATGCTACTGAAAATGCGAACATCCATACCGTAAGTATTAAAGTGGAATTATTTTTTTTTGTTAAAATATGACTAAATGAACTATATTTCTGATAAGCATCTGAATATTTTCGTGAATTTTGCATTCTGTGCCGAGAAACATGATTTGAAATTTGCAAAGGATCTCACCTCCGGGTTGACGCTATGACCATCCGTCATTACGTTTTGCTCTATTAATTCTTTAATAAGTTTACTTGATATTTTTTATATCCTGCAAATCGTTCAACTTAATTAAAATGTCATACATCCTCCTATTATAATTTTTAATTTCTTTCATCAGACGTTTTGCCATGTTCATTAATGTGGCCGTCATACCTATTTTAAATAATATAATATGTTGCTTCATATTTTCCTATTACTGACGGTTTATACCATTCCATGGTAAATATCTCTTTAGTATTATGTTCGTCTTCTTGCCTCTTAGCATGTCTGTCTATTCGCTTTCATGCAACATGACGCACATAAAATGCTTCGGTAGAATCTAATGATTGATAGATAAAACTATTAAGAAAATACATCAAATTTCCATCGATTTCTACTGACCACCAATGTCTCGTTACGATATATAACGAACTAAAACGAGAGCTATCTATTACCTCTTTTTGTTGGCTTATCGAGCGTGTGTTGTACTTTGTTGACTTTTATTTTCTTCATTGTCAGTGATGATATCGTTTCTTGTTTTAAAGACTGTTTAAAAAGAGAACTTTACTTTAATCTTTGTCGGGTTTAGGTAATTTGGTTCATTTTTATGTCTTTATTATGGAACCGTTATGCAAACTGAACAGGATACTTAATACATATTAATTAATGCCCCGCTTTTGTTGGCATCACGAAAATAGTAAAAAAACAAAAAGAAGAACTGCGTTATATGAGTACCTTGCCACTAAACCCATTTGAATACCTCATTTATGTAGATATTTATATCTTCGGTAAACGAGTTGATATTAAGTCGAACAAAGTTTGGACTTCTTGTTTCACAAGTTCTTTAATGGATTTCTGTTCACGTATCCTTTTAATTATATCTCCAACGATGTGGTTGTTTAGAACATATAAAGGCTCATCAAACTGGTCTTGAAGCTCCTTTTTATCTTCTTTAATTTCTTCTATCTTGTCTTCAAACCTGGTAATTTTGTTCCATCAACTGACATGCTTATTTGTGTTCTGTCTAATGATGTCTTCCAGCTTGCTTTTGACGTCTTTGTGCGTGAAGTTTTGCCGTCAGGTTTCTTGTTGATATTCCGTCCAGGTTTTTGACAATTTTCTTTTATCCTATCTTGACACCTCGGACAGATGCTTTGAAATTTCTTCATTAGGCTTCCATAGCAAACGTTTATAGCTTAAATTTTTGTTATCGTAAAATTGAATAAGAATACACATTTTGAATATCCCAGAATTACAGGAGAGAAAATGGTGAAAAATATTAAATTCTGCATTGGATATGAAGGACATGGAGAAAACGAAGCAGGGATACAGTGCAAAAATGTGAAAGATACACTGAAGAGTTTGCAGCAGGAAACTTCAATAAGAATAATTTAATACAATACAAATACAACAATATCGACGAAGTACAAAAGGCATATGCTTCTCAAACACATAACCTTTTCTGACCCAGGAATAATACATATCGATTTGATTGCTGATTTTTTAGTAAAGTGATCATTTGGATTTGCAAAAACTAAAAGCCAACAACCAAAAACTTGTAATACATTTAAAAAAAACCATGTATCATATTTGATACTTTGGGTCTGTCTATGTCCATACAAAAAAAAACAAATGATTCTTTAAAAACAAAGTGGAAAATTATTGATGAGAAGTTGTAAAACAATTTCTTTCCACGCTACAGCACAAATGGACACCGCAAGCTTTACATTTAGCAAACCTATGTTTATTGCAGTTAGGTAAATGGCACTTGGAGCGAGATTTTTGTTTGTCTTTCAGGAATTCCACCAAATGTGTGTTTCCCTAACGTCTACTTCTTTTGTCAGGAATAGGTTACGTGCTTTGTCGTTTGCTTCCGGTTGTTCATAATTTTCTACTTCACCTTTTATATCTTCTTCCTCTTGATTTTCTAGAATCAGTGATTTAGAAATAGAAAGTTTGAAATTCAGAAAGTCCGTTATTTGTTTTCTAGGTAGCAGCCTTGGCATTTTTTCTGTACTCAAGCCAACTTGCTGCTACGAAAATGTCAATAAAATGGAAAATGGTCCGGACTGTCCATTTGTCAGTCCAATTTCTCAAGGAATATTTTTCCAATTAAGTAGTCTAGAAGGTCTACTCCATTCATTGTTATTTTTAACAATGGCTGGCTGTTTTATGCCGATAAACTTTTTCTTATTTTTAGCCAACCTCCTACAAGTACGTTCGGGTTCCCATACATGAAGATGCAAAGTTTACCGGTTTACTATCAAACTACTTTGCCAGTATAATTTTTCCGTCATCCCGCACAAGTTGATCATAACTCTCTTCTTTAGCTCATTGTCGGACGAGTCATTGGCATTTTAGACTCTGTTCGCCTTTATTGTTCTAGTTAGAAAGATTTTACGTGAGGGAAGAAAATCTATCAGTGGAATTGAAGTGAAATATCTATCAGTAAAAACAAAGACTCCTAGAGAAAGGGTGTCTGTTAGTTACAAAACCATTCTTCCCCCGACGTCCAATTTTTCTGGCGGTGCTAATAATACTGATCCGCTGATGAATCTTTACCCTAGTACAAATAGAAATCCACCAGCGAGATTCTAGTGGGTGTAGTGATGACAAAATTTATAAGCCCTATTGAGTTTAGCTTACCACGCATATTAGCCCTCATATAAACCTGGTCATCAAAAGATATTATTTGTTCATCAATAAAAACCATGGGTGATCTCTCATTCATGCGACATCCCCTTTGTATTATTTCTAGAGGTCTCACTTTCTCCAGTACCATATTGTCATCTACAACCTTCAGACAGGACCGTGGCTTTGAAAAAGCGATTTCTTGTGATGTTGTCCGGAATTATAGGGACCCTAGTGTTTTCATCCGTGGTAAAGCATAGATCCCAATGAGTATTGGACAATCAAAGATTATTTTTTTTATTTCAGTCGCAAAAGTCTCTAATGAATGTCCCGTAACGCTTACTTCTCTCATATTTGTCAACGTAAAAACGATTGCGGAAAAGTCATTGGTGACATATTTTTGAAAATGCTCTATGAGCTTTTTTAACAGCTCACTATAATTTACGGGATTCGAGCGGTCCAGAGGAACAAAGGCTTTATTACGCATCCATTTTTTGGACCGTGCTGGAACAAAGTTGGAGACGGGAACATCATCCTTGGAGCCAAAACCATCATCGTCGGGCGGTAGAATTTCTATTTACAAATCCTATTCCAGCTCTTCGTCAAATTCATCGTCTATAGTTAGTTTGAGTTAGTCTCGATATCCTGAATTATCTAAATCCAGAGTATCGGCCAGTTTCTGAAGTTGTTTTTCGTTTAAAGGATCTGAAACAATAGAAATTATCTCCGTACATTTCTTTTCTGATTAAAAAAAAAATTATTGCTAGGTTTCCCAAGTATCACCAATTGTAAAAATAATCAAAAATAATGTATGCTTATGCTTATAAATATGAACAATAATAGCGAATAAATCTCACTGATAGTAGAAAAAATTCAGTAATTATTCAGGAAAAATTTTGAAAAGATACATTTAAGAATATGCGGCATGAATAGGAGATGAAGAAGTAAAAGCAGAAAGATAAATATGGATTTAATGGAAGAATATCAAATAATGACGACTAAAACAAGATAAAATGCAGCACTTTTCATCCACCAGATTTTACAACTAGACATAATGGCGCATATAATTAATAATTAAATAGTTAATACAAGATCAAACACATTTCTAGATACCACTGTTGAAGAAATATGTTACAGCTTGAAGAAAATAAAAAATAATGGAGTTCCATTTAATAATGAGAGTCTCAAAGAGATGATCATACGTGCCGAATAATAGAAATGTTAAATATCCGTAATCGTTATAAACAACGCCCAGTATTATGCATCATGAACAAGAGCAAGAGACTTGAAAAAATAGAATATAAAGATAAGAATATCGAAAGAGAGGGAATAGAGCAAAACCGAAAAATAAGCTTTTCCAAAACCTGATTGGATGATTGAAAACGCTCGAGTAAAAATGAGTAAACGGAAAGATAAAATTTAGAAAATAGTAAAAGATTAATCCATGTACCTTTAAAATAATATTATCATCAAAAGCCTCATTAATAGATTGGATGACTATGAATTAGTTTGATGATGAAGGTGGGCTGGAAAGAAAATAAGAATTATAGCATTTCATATCGCTTTAATACTGCTAAAATTTCAAGTTTTTAAGATTTTAAACTATGAAAAGATTTTCAGTAGTATAAACGACAGTACAAAAAGTTTTAACTGCTAGATGTAACAAATATTGGCCAAATACCAACAGCACCATTCTCGTTAAGAAAGACATGGTGATTCTGTGTTATTAACCCATGGTGATCAGCTCTAAAGCTTTTCCGAGCAGCTTTAGGAAAAAAAATCAACCACTAATACAAAAATTGTTAGGTATACGAAACATCACCAACGTAACAGATGCCTTCAAATATATACATAGCCAAAACCTAGATGAAGTTGGGTTAGTTTGGGTTAGGTCAAGTTATTTCAGTTACGTTTAGGAGCATGAAAGTAAAGAAGAGAGAAGCAAGTCAATGTGATGGTGAAATAATTTCTAAATCATTGGATGTTGCAACTATCATAAAGACAGAAGAATAAGAAATGGGTTTTGTTGTTAGAATAATCGCGGAGTTTGAATGTGGCATTATATAGCTTAGATTTTAAGAATCAGCTGGTACCAGGAATGAAAGCTCTACATCTGCTGCTATTATGCCATTCATCTATCAATTCAGTAAAAAAAAAGTTAAATGACTTTAAATACCACCTAATTCGTCTTTCTTACGCATAAAATACAACTTCTTATTTCCTGCTTATATCAGCTTATTTTGCTTATTAATTATTCTATTTTAATATAAAAACCAAAACAAAAAATAGCTTTTCCAAAGCCTGGTTGAAAACTTCGAACAAAAATTAATAAACGGAAAGATCAAAATTAGGTAAAATAGTAGAAGATTAATCTATGGATTTTAAAATAAGTAGGTAGCAATGATACGTAGAAAAATATTACCATCAACTAATAGCTTGGAAGAACATGAATTAGTTTGATAATGAAGATGAATTGGAAAAGAAATAAGAAGTGTATACTTGAAATCGCCTTAATACTATTAAAACTTACAGTTTTTCGATCTGGAACTATGAGAAGTGGTGTTAAAAAAAGCAACAGTACAACAAACTTTGACTGCTAGATAAGCTATCGGAATAAGCAGTTCATACCAAATGTTGGCCAAATACAAACAACACTATTCTTGCTAAGAGAGGCATGGTGATTCTCTATTATTAACCCATGATGATCAGTTCTAAAGTTTTCCCACGCAGCTTTAGGAATAAGAGAATGCAACACTAAGATAAAGAAATATCCGAAATATCACCAACGTAACAGATGTCTGCAAATATATACATAGCCAAAACCTAGATGAAGTTGGGATCAAGTCATAATATTAGATAACAAGTGGAACTTCCTGCTACGTTTAGGAGCATGCAAGTAAAGAATATAGAAGAAGTAGGTCAATAAGATTGGTAAATGATATCCAAATCATCAGATGTTGAAACTATCACGAAAACAGAAGAATAAGAAATCAGTTTCGTTATCACAATGGTCAATTTAAAAGTGCAATTATAGAGCTTAGTTTTTAGGGATCCCCTGTTACTAGGAATGAAGGTCTACATCTGCTGCTAATTGTGCCGTCCATCGATTAATTCAGTCAAAAGAAGTTAAACAACTTTAAGTACCGCCTAATTCGCCTTTTTCATGCATAACATACAACTTGTTTTGTCCTGCTTATATCAGTTCACTTTGCTTATTAATCACTTTATTTTAATATAAAAACCAAAAAAACTAGCTTTCACAAAGCCTGATTGGAAACGCTCAAATAAAAATGAGTAAATGTAAAGATAAAATTTGGAAAATAGTTGAAGATTAATCCATGGATTTTAAAACAAGTAGCAATGACACGTAAACTATAAAAAGGCTTTCAGTAGTAGAAAACCTATCGGAATAAGCAGTTCATACCAAATATTGGCCCAGTACCAACAGCACCCTTCTCGTTAAGAGTGGCATGGTGATTCTGTATTATTAATCCATGATGGCCAGCTTTAAGTTTTCCCAAGCAGCTTTATATACATAAAAGAGAACGCAATGACTGAGACAAATGAAATATTGTGTATTCCAAAGAATACCAACGTAGCAAATGTCTGCAAATATATACCTAGCCAAAACCTAGATGAAGTTGGGATCAGGTCTACTATTAGATAGCAAGTTGAACTTCCAGTCGTTTAGGAGCATACAAGTAAAGAAGAGAAAAGGAGCAAGTCAATAGGATGGTCAAATGATTTCTAAATCATCAGATGTTGGAACTATCATAAAGACAGAAGAAGAAAATTAAATGAGTTTTGTTGTTAGAATAATCGCGGAATTTGAATGTGGAATTATATAGCTTATATTCTGGTACTAGGAATGAGGGTTCTACACCTGCTGCTATTATCAATCCAGTAAAAAAGTTAAATGACTTTAAATACCGCCTAATTCGCCTTCCTTGCGCATAAAATACAACTTGTTATTTCCTGCTTATATCAGCTTACTTTGCTTATTAATCACTCTATTTCAATATAAAATTATCGGTACTTGTTCATATTATATAAATTACTGGATTTACGCAATTAATTACGTTTACACCATATAATTACTATGAGATAACTAGCAATAAGAACATATTTTATTGTGGCCTGAATATTAATTTCGCCGAGATAACGTTGACACATAAGAATTTAATTAGTATTATGAGTGTTTAGAAAAAAATTACCGGAAAATATCTAAGTGATTGTTGAAGTGAATAAACGATTAAATGCCAAAAGAGAAATTGAACATTGTATAAAATTTTATTTTATAGCTCTAAACTTTAATTCGTTTAAAATAAAATAAATCGGAATAATGGAACTTTCTCACGTACGTTCAAAGATCTGCCATAATATGGTTTAGCAAAATTATTATTCCAAGAGGAAAAAAATACCCATGTGTTGTTATCTTAATCGAACATGATGCAACCTAAAAATACCATCAGACCGTCAGAAAACTTTGTTGTAGTATATACCTTAAGCCATACAAGTATGGGAATCAATATTTAGTTAGTTTCATCAAATCGACCATGACAATTACTTTAGA
>MU182452.1:78616-128069 GCA_016904865.1 Pissodes strobi | reverse complement strand
CTTTAGAATACAAATAGAGACAAAATCTAGTTTAGAAAGTTGCAGAAACTTTGATAATGAAAGTTATTTATCTATCATCAACATGAGAAGCTTTAAAAATTGCAAAAGTTTAACAGATTGAAATATCCATTTGCACGAAAAAGTGACCGCTTATAAGATTAATACTGAACTCAATATATTAAACCGGATTTATCATATTATTTTTAAATCTTATGCTGAAAAAGAACAGTAAATTAAAAACGCAACTGCAACAGCAACGATTGCAAAAAGACTTTTAGATTTGGATTTTTAGTCAATTGATAGGTACGTTTGATGTAATTTCCTAATTTTGATGTAGATCTGTCATTTTTCTTAACATTACTAGATGTATATTTTTTATATTGAAAGAACGCTAAACTCTTAAGTTTAAGCAAAAGTTCAATAATGAGTTGATTTGATTTAATATTCTTTGCCTTAAAAAAAACGGCACGCAACATTAGGAAGCTTCAAATTAGAGTCTATGCATGGAAAATAATAAAATATATTACTGAAAAATCAAAAATGTGATACCAACGTGGTCACGGGTGTACTTGAGCCACGCTGTTCAAAAACCTGCTGATTTGAAAAAAATATTCGCTTCCTCTTATATCCTGAACGATTAAAAAAATAACAGGATAAATGTTACGTATATTGAACGAGGGGCGTCTCACTATCCAAAAAAAAGTATAGCTATTCCCGATATTCCCGAATTTCTGAGACATATCCGAATTCCCGAATTCCCCATAAACATTCCCGTATTTCAAAGACATTCCCGAATTCCCAAGACATTTCCACATTCCCCCATAAACCTTCTCGTATTCCGAAGATATTCCCGAACCCCTGAGACAGTCTCCAAATTCCCACAAACGTTGATAAATTCCCGATGCATTCCCGAGACAACTTCAAATTCAGGTGATATTTCTAACATATTCCTGAATTTTGTAAATAATATTAGGCAATTTATTTAATTTGTCAATGATATTTTTGAGATAAGTAAAAGACATTTTTGAACAAAGTACTGCAAGCTGTCAACTTTTTTGCTATTAATAATGTAATTGGATAGCTCTTAAAAAGTTGGAAGTGCGAGGGAAAGTGCGAATCTATCTTAAACTCTTTGCGAATCATGCTCATGCTGTGCATTAAGTCCTGTTCAGAATGCGAGCTGCAAACGTGGCGTCTAGAGTAAATAAAAGCAATCATATTATATAGCATGGGCACCAAACATTAAAACTATACGATAGTTAATGTTCGGTGGCATGGGTATCTTATATAACTAACCATGGGTATCCTATGTTTTATATGTCTAATCGGAATGGGTGATGTTACAGCAAAAAGTGATAATTAGTATTACATATTATTATATTACTTAACACAATATACTCTAAAAACTTGAAACAAAAAAAACTCTTTTTTATAATGAGATGACTTCAATATAAACTCTTGCTTTAAAACAAAAATTAAAAAACAAATAACATTTCTGAAATAATAAAAAATATTAAAATTCTCAATTTTTCATTCGCCAAGAACATATATACGCGGCCGCCGTAAGAGTAAAAACAAACTGTAAAATATAACTTCATTTAAATCGAGTTGTTATGAACTAAATTTTCTTTCCAAAAAGATGGCTGAGGGAAGGTTGGCTGCTGGGGTTTTCTTTGATCTCTCAAAGGCCTTTGACTCTATAAACATTGAATTTGAAAGTAAGTTTTTTCACTTAGTTATACGAGGTGTGGTGTTGAACTGAATCGTTTCGTTTCTTTCTGACAGAATAGTTATTTTTCTACAGCCGCGCGCAAAATACCTAAATACTAAATTCAAATGAAATCGCAAAATCGACGAATGCCCTGGATCCTTATTTTGCGCTCTAGCGCGAACATGGAAAAGGAAATTCTCACTTTTTCCGTCTAGTGTGCTATGAATGGTCATGGAAACCGAAGATAAATAAATGACAGTCGTGCGTTTGTTACAGTTTGTTGCTGGCACTCCTGTTCTAAATAGGCCCGAAGCCCGAACATAATATGTCAAAACTGACAGTCATTTGCAAATTTCAGAATAAGTATAGAGAAAAAATGTGCATTTAATTTTAAAAAATGCGGCTGTAGAAAAAGTTCTGTGTGTTTTTCGAGCGCAAAGTAAGATTGCCGTTTTCGAAAGATTACTGCGCTCCGCTACGCGTCGCGCAGTAACATTCTTTCTCAAGCGGCAATCCGTTACTTTGCGCTCTAAATACACAAATAACTAAGTGAGAATTTCCTTTTCCATGTTCGTGCTAGAGCGCAAAATAAGGATCCACGACATTCGTCGATTTTGCGATTTCATTTGAATTTAGTATATAGTTATTTTGCGCGCGGCTGTAGAAAAAAAATGTTTACATGTGTTAATGGCAGTAACTCACAAAACTACAGGATTGATCTGGGGGTTCCCCAGGATTCGATATTGGGCCCTATAATTTTTATGCTTTTTATTAATGTTTTGCCACTGTTTATCTCTAAAGGGTTGTTTATCAATTACGCAGACGATACATCCATTGCAGTGTCGGAATTGCCTTTTGGGGAGCTTCAAGGATCGATCAGAATAGTATGTAAAGAATTTGAAAATTGCTGTGTAAAAAATAGATTAATTTTAAATTTAGATAAGACTTATGGTGTGGTTTTTAGTAGGCAACAAATTCCTAATGCCGTTATAATTAATGGTTCAGCGGGGGTTAATTTTTTGGGCTCTTACTAGACCAAAGTATGTCCTGGAGTAGCCACATGGACTTGGTCTGTGCAAAGCTAAATAGGGCTTATTTTGCTATATTACAGCTTCGATACGATCTTGATAGGGATGCAGTGTTGCAAGTTTATTATGCCCTGGTATACTCCGCCGTATCCTATCATTATTGTCTGGGAAGGAGCTGTTAATACAAACCGAGTTTTTTTTTAATCCAAAAGCGGATTATACGACTTATGTTTAACATTAAAAATAGAAGTTCCTGTAGAACTATATTTAAAGAAAATGGGATACTGACATTTTATAACATGTACATTTTAAAATGTTGTTTGTATATTAGGGATAATTATCATTTATTTAATAATAACTCATCAAATCATAATTATTATACCAGAAATGGGGAAAACTTACTGTTGCCTTAACACAAGACAGCAGCTTATCAGCGATCGGCGTATTATAATTGTGTAAATGTTTACAACCACATACCTAGTGAAATAAGGGCTTCAGGTTGTTTGGGAAAATTTAAATATTCTTTAATAAACTATTTGCGTTCTCACTGTTTTTATAATTTGACTGAGTTTTTTAATGACACCTAATTTGAATAATGTGTCCTGTTGTTGTAGTGTTAATGTATCTTGATGCCACGTTATTTTAGCTTTTATTTATTTATTTCTGTATTTTCTTCTTTTATGTAATGACTTGTCCAAATATCAATGTAATAATTGGACACGTGGATTAATAAAGATATTTCTAAGTGAGTTTCTGAGGATTAAAACGTCAAAAAGTGATTATTATTTTAAATATATTACCGAGGATATTACTCTAAAAATGCTTTCTTAAAAATCAAAATCACTTTCTGACATTATAAAGTACTTATAGGTATAACTATAACAAAAAAATAATTAAAATCTTTAAAAAAATTAACCCAGGATTCGCGGTAAAAGTACGTAAGTGGTACTTATCGATCGAGCTAGCGATGTTTCAAAAGTTTATACTCCTTATTAATGTTCAGTCTATCTTCTCATTTTATTTGGAATCGATATGTTCCGTGTAGTTTTATTGGTCTATTAAATAGGTATTCGGTATTAAGTTGATGTGCCTCTTCTCCCTTAGGCCAAGACCAGACAAATCATTTAACTCTTCTTTTAAAAATTTAACAATGAACATGTCTCCTTCAATATCAGTAACTCTCCCTATATACCACCGCAAATCATAGTACACAGCGTAGTAGGATCCCCTTTTTATTTCATCCTTGTTTTCCCTCGAGCTTTCTCTCTTATTTAAAAGAAGTTCCTCAATTTCCATATCAGAAAAGAGTTCTGAGAGCGTTTCACTTTTAGAAGAATAGTCGCTGATTGATTCATTTGAATCTCAGCTGCCTATTTGTTTCTGTTTCTTTTTACTATTTTTAGTTACTTGGCTTTTCGAGGTCTTTTTATTTTTTTTGTTGTCGGTCCTTGATGATCTCTTACTAGTCAACCAACATAATTTCAACCAACATAATTTAATTTTTTTAATATTCTTAGTATTATTTTTTAGTTGGACTGTTAAATATGAGGAGCTTTGAGCTTCGGTCTTCATTTTGGGAATGCTTTTGATCCAGTTCTCTCACGACAGACATATCAGCAGCAAATTCGTCAGCTTCACTTTCAACAAGCTCTTCTAGGTATTCTAAAATTTCACATGAGCGACGTTTTTGTTGGATTTTCTGGATGTTCTTAGTCCAGTTTTCTGGATTTGGCAAGTGAGTTATTTCAAAACTTTTACTTATGTTATCATCTGATAACCCATGAAACTCCAGCACATTACTTATCTTCATAACATCATCTTTTGCATATTTTAATGAATTTAGGATAACCTCTGATGTTGGCAGGTTTAAATTGTCTAATTCGGTCGTCATTTTGTTGTAACTTATACTAGAACTTTTTTTCTTGGGGAAACTGGAAGATATTTTCTAGAGAAATTAGTTTAGCTTAGAGCTACGTAAATCTGACAGAAGAAGTAATCATCGCATAGAAAATTAATCATCTTATCAGTGGCGTAACTAGAAATTTCGCCCCCCCCGAAATTTTTTTTGATACCCCGCGGCGCCATTGTATTCCAGACTTTTGAGGGCCCCTCTGGGAGGCGCCCCCCATGCATTGAGGGGGCTGGAGGGGGTGTAGTTACGCCACTGCATCATATCTAATTTTTCTATCAAGACTTGATTTCTATTCTATCCTGATGTCTCAAAATTATGGCGACTAATTTGTATGAGTTGTTGAGAATGTTGAAGGCACTCTAATTTAATCATTTGAGTATAGAAACCCGTTTTAGGAAATTGTATAGTTAGCCAACGCTGGAGGTGTCTCCTAAAATCTATATCAATGAGCCGCTCAGAAGAAAACGAGCGACATCAACACGGAGCTTTTTCCCTTTTATACCGTTTTCAGCCTGGTTTTCAACAAAGACACCCTAGAGAGTTATATCTGCTCATGTTTGTTTATTTCGCTCCCTATATAAGTCGATACATAAAAATCATAATACTTTACATTTTTAATATATCAAAATGAGCGAATGAAAATTGATATCTATTTCTCAAAACTTGCGCGTTTTTGAGTCAACGGTTTCTTTTCTCAGCACCTCAATTTGTCTTCATAATTTTGGATTATGAGAAGCATCTAGGACATCTACTAACTTTTCTATGCGAAAGCTGCGGACAAGCGTAATGGCCGAATTTATCAGAATTACCCATGTATTTACCATCCAGTTAAATGCTTTTAATACATCTGGTGGAAAAATGTTTAAAGTTTTTGCTTGTCATTCGCAAGCCGCGGGTTCGACTCCCGTCAGTTGCAAGACATGTTTTGTTTATGTATTTTTCTGGTTATGTTTGGTTTTTATTAATTATTTTTTTTCCTAATTTTTTCCTTGGGTTAGTTTTATTAGTTTTTGTTGGTTGCGCCATCACCGTAGCGAGCGAAGCGAGCGGAGGAACATGCAAAACTATAATAATACCTATTCTTATTTCGTCTTTTCGCATGTCCGGAGCTTTCGCATAGAAAAGTTAGTAGGTTCCCTAGACTTTTGTACAAATAAGCGCCACTCAACTGACAGTGACTACTGACTAATAAACGATTAAATGGTAAACGATGGCCAGATGGCATATATTTTATTCTTAAGAGTCCTAACGAGTCCTACCGCCTGACGAGTCCTGGCCTGTGCGCGCATCACAATGTATACGTTTACATTTTTTTATTTTTTACTTCATGCAATGCCCTCCGTTCGCTTCGCTCGCTCCGGGCGCAACCAGACAAAACTGGCACAAACTAACCCAAGGCATGCCCAAAATAAAAAAAAAAGTTTTGCCCACATAAGCTTAAAAAGCATGTCTTGCCACTGGATTCGAACTCATATCAGTAACACAGCATTTAACCACTGAGCCACGAAGCCCACTGAAAGCAATCTCCTGGACCATAAAGACATCCATTTGTCAGAAATGTGTTTATACATAGACAAGATAAACATTGTGATACACGCGCTGCCCAGGACTCGTCAAGCGGTAGGACTCGTTTGGATCCTTAATAATAAAATATATGCGGCCAGAGGCCAGAGACACCAACGACTCAGTCAGAGAGTCCCGAAAATCACGACTGTCTAATCGATATCGTTAAAAAGGGACAAAAAGGTAAATTTGCTCCTTAAACTTAAAATGCGGGACATTTTGCGGGACGCATGAAGTGCTGGACAGCTTGCAAAAAGAAAGGACGATGTCGCAAAATGCGGGGCGTCTGGCCTCCTTATTGAAGGATATCCAATCCAACACAGAATAATTCACCACTGATGAATATGTGCTGGTCATTGATCTGGTTTTGCAAAATACATTTTCACAAGGTTAACCATGGAAGAATAACTTGGAATTGTTCTGTCTGCATTTTTCGATTATTAATATTAAGTAGTGAGCATTTAATTTAACTCAATGTACCTGTATGTATTTAGAGTTATACAGTTTTTTTGAATACTTAATTTTCGTTTAATAATTCGTTGTCTCCACATACGTACCTAAAGCTGTCATATTTAATAGTAGCTAAATGGCACGCAAAACAAAATATGATCCAGAATCTCGTTATTTACACTCTCTAGCGAAATGTTTCCAAGAGGCCTCGTGATCTAGTGGTACGATCCTGGGTTTCAGGTATGGCGTCCCGCGTTCGATTCCCGTGGGTGGTAAGAGACTTTTTTTTGTATTTTTTTAGGATAATGATTGTTTCTTTTTGTAAATTTGGGTTAGTGTTGGTTAGTTAGCGAGCGAAGCGAGCGGACAGCCATGCGTGAAGTTAAGATATACTTCGAAATTCATTCAGGTTAACTCGGGATAATTTGTTTTACGTGGAGTTTGGCTGCTAGTGTCATATTTGCTTCGCAATTTATAAGCTTCACTTACTTTCAGATGTCATAATCAAACCAGTAAAGTTGCGAAGAATATTTTAATGAGTAATAAAATGTGTAACTTTGCTCAAATTTTACCAACTACGAATTCTTATACCTAATATAATCAATATCTCCATGGTTAAGGTCGAAAAATCTCAAATGTCCAAATTGCTACAGATACCCTCCAAAATACATACAATAATTTAATAATTTTTAACAATCATTTCTGAATAGTTGAAAATTTCAAAAAAAATCGTTTAATTTTCAAATTATTCCTGAAGTATTGTCGGCATTCCTAACATTCCCGAAGAATTGCCGGCATTCCCTAACATTTCCGAACTATTGCCGGCATTCTCTAATATTCCCGAGGTATTGCCTGCCGACACTCCTGAAATATTGACTACATTCCCGAATTATTGTCGGTATTCCCGAAATATTGCTGACATTGCCGCTATATGTACACCTATGCCCGAGTGAGACCTATATTGAATTAATCAATGAATTATTTCTATTCCTGTAGCAATTCTACGGTCAATTTAAATAATGTTTTTATATACAAACCATAAAAATGTCTGACATTTTTCATGTCCTCTATACACAATGCGTAATTCGCATTCATTTGAAATCGTATAAATCCTCAATTAAAACAATCCAATCCATTTTTGTCTGGAGAAGTCTAAAAAAATCCCGTTTACCGACTACATGGAACGTTAATTTAAAAATACACCATTGTTTAAGTTAGTATTACAGTGTTTTAAATACCTCATATTTTACTCAAAACAACGCAACCGTCTGTTTGGGAACCGTTTGATGTCGAATATTAATGAATATTGACTATGGTTTTTCAATTATTGTGTAAACGAGACGTTGGATATTCAATATCGACAATTGATTGTGAATCATTTCAGATCCAGAATTGGAAATATAATTAACTAGTTAGTTAAGACTTTATTGGATCCAAAATTTTACAAGGTAAAATTTATAAATTAATAGACTTAAAATACGACTTAACAAGTAATAAGTGCAATAGAAAGATACATTAGATAAAAAGCAGTAACAGGGATAATAATGTAACTTCGTAACTAGATAGCTCCTCGGTTCATTTCCCAGTCATTTTCAATAAAAATTCGGGCTTTATTCAAGAAATATTTGACTTTACGTTTAATTATATTTGATGCTTATGTAGCTAATTGAATAATGTTATACCTTCATCAGATTGTATGATTTGTCGAAACAGCCCGTCAACTAATGGGGCTACAATAGGTGCTATCGCACGGGGCGATATAGAATGGGGAGCCTCATACAAGCTAAATCACCAACCTAGTTACCAGAATCCTAAGAATCGCCTAATTATATTACTTACATTATGTAGATGTGGCAACATCCTTGTTTCTATATATTCCTGAAATGTAATAATATCTTTAGAAATAAAATACACTTATTTCTTCTTATCTTTTTCTACGGAGATTTTACTGATCTATAATTAGGTATTGTTATGAGGTAAGGTAAGGGTGGGAGCAACGGGGTTTCCCATCTAAAATTACTATTACTAAATACGACCCTGTTCCATCCTGAGCATGCAAACGGTATGATTCCAGCAACTTTTTGCCGAAGCGTCGGCGTAGGTTGCGTGAGCGTCAGCTGCAGTTTATCGTGTTAGTCGCAGTTTAACCTGAGCATTGTGGATATATATGTGTGCTTAATGCAATATTGTTATTTTCAAAGTGCGGCAAGTACCAGATAATAAATGTTACATAGCAAAGTAACTTGCTTGTTAAAAAGGGTTATTTTTATCTGCCCTTCTGTAATACCAAATTGACCCTAACCACAGATATTTTCTTTAATGTTTGCTTTGGTTGGAATGAGATACACTATATGGGGCATTTTGGGCTACCCCGTTCTACCACACAGATTAGTGCCTTATTTTACCCCACTTAATCAGGACATGAAAGAAATGTGTTATGTGTTATTTTTCAGGTCCTACGTTTATACAAAAGAAAGACCAGCAGAGCTGCTGGTTCAGGTAAAATATGAATCAAGCTGTTAAAGCGGTAGTAAGTTAAGGAATGGGATATAAAAAGCTGGGCAACATTTTAACGATCCACAAACAACTTTAAAAATACATGTGACCAAAAAGAAAAGAAACTGAGACAATTTCGAACTCGTTAAGAGTTCCGGAAAGTTCAAATGTGTTTTCACAGAAGGTCAAGAATATGACCCAGAAGAATACGTGTTAAATATGGAAGGTCAATTATTTGGGTTGCCAATAATGTTTCTTAGAAAACTAGCCTATCTACTTGAACAAATGAAGTGAAAAATTTAATTCTGAAAAGGGCTACGATGAAAACGATTGGATCGAGGGGTTTATCAAAAGACATTGAAAAATATCGTTGCGAATACCAGAAGCAACATCTGAAACGAGAGCAAAGGGTTTTATTACTGTCTCCCACTTTTTCACGTTGCCTGAAGAAATTGTTGACAAATATAAATTAACGGGAGAGAGAACATAGAATTGTGATGAGACAGGAGTTACTGTAAGCCAAAAACCGAAAGGCCACTCTAAAATATTATCGTCAAGAGGGAATCGTCAGGTTGGAATACTGACTTATGTTCAACGCGGAAAAACTAAACCGTCGCTGTGTGCTTTTGAGCACCGTGACCTATATGCCTTTGCGTTCCCAAGAAAGGGAATTGCAAAAAGAATTTAAACTTGGTTTGCCATTCCGATCCATTGCAAAACTCTTTGAATTTTGCAAAAAATTGTTACTTCTCAATATTTGCAGCAGAAGCAGCAGCAGCAGCAGCAGCAGCAGCAGCAGCAGCAGCAGCAGCAGTGGCAGCAGCAGCAGCAGCAGCAGCGGCAGCAGTAGCAGCAGCAGCAGCAGCAGCAGCAGCAGCAGCAGCAGCAGCAGCAAGAGGAGCAGCAGTAGCAATCCCCTAGTACTAGCCCCAACTCAAGCACCTTGCCCAGGATTCCCCTTCTAATGTTGTTCCTGACACTCCACAGATCTCGCAAGTCATTGTCTCAAAGATCAAGGTCCGCCACAAAAGACTTGCACTTCCCTCTTCTTGAATGCTCTGAAAGAAATAGTATATTACATATCAAGCGTTCCAAGTTTGAGGTTGAAAACGTACTTTCAGACTAGTAATGTACACTATTTTCCCTACCACCACCCATGAAAAGGACACAAATAGATTTTTTAAGCTTCTTAAGAAAACGATTATTACACGTGTGATGAAAATTTTTTCAATGTGCGTGTGATAATAGACGTTTTCGAACTACGTTTAATAAAAGGCAGCAATTTTGACGTCAACTCCTTATAAAAATGAGCTTGAAGAACAAAGAAATCCTAAAGAATGGGGGAAAAATACAGTTAAACGAAAAGTAGGAGATATAAAAAAATGCAAAAGCGCAAAAATAAACCAAAACAACTAGAACCTGTAGATAGAGGTTTATAAAGGAAAAAATCAGAGGTAAAACAAATGTCTTCACTTTCCTTCGAAGATGAAGCCGATACAGTTGTATATGTAACGATAAATATAGTAATTCGATCTCAAGAGAAGGCTAGATTTCGTGCCCCAATTAGGGTTTCCAGATTCAGGCTCGTCATTTGAAGGACACAGACGGAGAGGATGGGATGATGCAAGATATTCTCAAAACAAATGTATTATGCATATTATGCATATTATTTAAACATTCACAAGAAAACAAAACACAACATCAACTAAACCTAAATGAAAAATTTGACAGCTCTCTTTAGATATGTAAATTCAAAATAAATGCAAATTATCCCCACAACAAATGTATTGTGCATAAAATTCAAAATTTCGCAAGCAAAAACACGTACTCTAAACGTTTATACTAAACTAACTAAACTCTCTTTGGGCTTATAAAATCAAGATAAATGTTAATCTTTGGATAAAAATAAATAACATCAACTAAACCTAGAATAAAAATTAAACAACTCTTGTGTTTATAAAATCAAAACAAATCCTAATCGGGAAAAGAAATAAAAACAACAACTAAACCTGAAACAAAAATTAAACACTTTCCTTTGACTTTGCGAAAACAAAATAAATCTACTTCTTTAAATATTTTTTCGATGGATGTTATGAAAGCGTAGTTACGAACATTGTAAAATATTTTCAGGAAAATTTACACCTTTTCTGCCAAAATCACAAATTTTTTTGTGAATTTACACTTTTTCTGTAAACTTACACTTTTTCTGTCGATTTACACTATTTCTCCTTTACATTTTTTCTTTCAATTTACACTTCTTTTTGTCAATATGCGCTTTTTCTACCGAATTCTACCATAGGTACACCAATTTTGAGGCTCCACGCATGCGTACGTGCTAATTCATATACTTTTTCAAAGTTGCCTTATTCTTGATTTTGGGCATGCCTTGGGCTAGTTGGGGTTAGTTTGGCTTGTTGGGTTGCGCCCTCGCAGCGAACGGAGGGCCATGCTTGAAATGATATACCAAACGCGCATGACCGAAAAGGGAAAACTACCTGCGCGTTGGGCAGCAGCGCAGTGTAAATTCGGTAGAAAATGCGTAAACTGACAGAAAAAGTGTAAAAATCGTTTTTATAAGTCCTTCTCCGTCGCTACGTACGTTTTAAAACTGATTTCGCAGCATTCTTGGCTTGGTTCGGCTCTTGGCCATCGTAGTGTCATCTTGTACTTTTCCGCCTATTCTTAATCGTTACTTTGTGAAAAAAATGTATTCGAAAATTCCGGAACATTAACTTGTAATTACTGGACACGGGACTAGACGCTAAATTCCGGGATTTTCTCGGATTTAACGGCCATCTGACAACCCTACTCCCAATGCATTTGCCGGAATCGACAGCCACGAAGACGGCAGTAATTTAAAATGTGAATTATGCCATTGGATATTTATTATAAACAATGTAAAAATGTGTTTCTTATTAGCTATGTTAATGATCTAAAACATGATATTTTTAAACATTCTGTCTTGTTAGAACAGTGTGTTGGATCGATTTTTTAATATTTTACACATTTACTTACCTTAAATATATTTTTTGATTTTTTTTATAGAAAATCTTATGTTGACGGTTTAATAATTTCCTATGCATTTTTTATAAAAAAAATATATTGGTTTATTTGATTATTCCAAATTCTTATAAAAAATCCAAAATTTACTTCCATCTGACTTACATATTTGGTAATACTTTTGCCATAATTAAATGCTCATTGCTTAGATAATATGTTATTTTCTACCATACGCTCATTGATTTATTGGACATTTACTACTTTTATTTTTATGAATTTTCGCTTCAAAATCCACGACAAATTCGGCCGAAGCCACGGCTATCGCCCTAAAATAGTCCGAATTTTCGGATTTTTAGACAATTTTGCCATTTAAAATCGTTTTTAAATGGATTTTAGACGATACAATGCATATTATTATTTTTAATTAAACGAAATGTCAAAATATTCAGATTCCAAGACGTTTAAACAATATTGAGCCCTCTTCTAAAATTTGCAAAATTTGGTTATTGACTTTCGCAAAGCAAAGGTTGTCGGCCAAGGATGACTAGGTAAATAAGTTGTGTCCATATTTTGATGTTATTCCTGGTGGCATTAGATTTTCGTGTCGATTTGTGCAGTGAATTAAGCCACTCCGAAGCTGCCAGTAAGTATTATTAAAGAATCCTTACTAATATTATAGATGCGAATGTTTTTGTTTGTTTGTTTGTTTCTAACGCTTTCACGCATACTCTTTTCCGATCATCATGAATTTTTCAAGAGTATAGTAAATAAACGGCTGCCAGAATAAGTAGCCCCATCTCAACAACCAACAGCTTCGGGTGAAAGAGTTGTTGAGAATCAGGGCAACTCCCTGTCCTAGGAATGAGAAATTGTTCCTAAAGGCGGTTGAACCCTAGAAGGGTCAACGGCATGGAGATGCAGTAGGCAACGGGAAACCACTGCATTAAAGATCCAAAGGGATATCCCCAGGACACAACGTGTTCACAGACTTTATTATGGAAAGAAAACCTATAAGAATGGCCTCCAGTCCCGGGCAGGTGTTAAATTACCAGAAGGTGCAAAGATTCCCCCGGATTGACATAGTTAAGTTGAAGAACAGGACCGGAACTTGGAATGTACGCACACTGTATGCAGCGGGAAAACTCGCAAATGCAGTAAAGGAAATGAAAAGATTAGACACTGACATCTTGGGAGTCAGCGAAAGAAGATGGGCAAATAGCGGAACGTGCTCACAAGACGGATGGAATGGGAATGTTGATAAAAGAATCACTCAAACACGTCAAAAACCTCGTACCCTACTCCGATAGACTACTGTTGCTACAGATGGCGGGGATGCCGATAGACATAAACATAATACAAGTTTATGCACCCACAGCCGATAAACCCACTGCCGAAACCGAACAATTCTACGAACAACTGCGGTAATTAATAAGAACAGTAAAAAAGAACGAAATCTGTATAATAATCGGTGACTTCAACGCGAAAGTGGGAAGACACTCGATATATGGCATTGTGGGAAGATATGGACTTGGAAGAAGGAATGAGAGGGGAGAAGTGCTCATACAATTCTGTAAAGAGGAAGAGCTTGTCATCACGAATACATTCTATAATCTACCACCCAGAAGACTATACACCTGGAAATCCCCTCAAGATGATGAGAGACAAATAATTCGTAATCAAATTGATTACCTCCTGATCAACAAAAGATTCCAAAATAAGATCAAGAGAGTGGTAGCTTATCCCGGAGCCGACATCGCATCAGATCACAACCCATTAATAGGCAACTTTAGGTTTAAGGGAAAACTAGTAACCTGCGGAACAAAAACCAAAAAATACAATATTGATGCACTTAGCAACATTGAAGAACGGGACAAATTAAGGGATGATTTAAACAAGAGAATATCAGACAACACACCTGCCGAAGAGGACATAGAGCAACAGTAAAATAACATCAAAGTAAATATACAAGAAGCTACAGAGACGGTCCTTGAATACAAAAAGAGTACAAACTAAGAAAGAGTGGATGACCAACGAGATTCTGAATATGATGGAGGAAAGAAAACTAGCAAAGAACACTAAAATATAATGAAATCCACCGAAGCATTCGTCGTAGAATTAGAGAGGTAAAGAACACATGGCTATTTAAACAATGTGAAAAAGCAGAGAGATTATACGAAAAACATGACAGTTTCCACTTCCACTAAAAACTAAAAGAGATAACCAACACGTTTAAGAAGGTAAATACCTCAAAAATCACTAAAAATAACCCGATTGTAAAGGACCTCCAGAACATATGTAAGATGTGGGAAACATATATACAGGGTCTGTTCGAAGACGCGCGAACCTTAACACCTAGCAAATGCCCAAATGAAGCCACGGGACCACTCATACTAGAAGCAGAAGTCATATTATGTGCACTCCCGGCACTAAAAAACAAAAAGGCACCTGGCCAAGATAATAAAGACGCTGAAGTGCTGAAACTAATAAACACTAAATCACTGTTTAGACTTTTTAACAACATATGTGAGCATGGCGAGATCCCAAACTCGCTAACCTCCACCTTTGTTGCTATCCCCAAAAAACCAAATTCAAAAACGTGCGAATACCACCGACTTATTAGCTTTATGAGCCATGTATTAAAGGCATTTCTAAAAATAATCCACAAGAGAATATACCAAACGTGCGAAGAAAGGTCTAGCGAAACACAGTTTGGTTTCAGGCACGCGAGAGGCTCTGTACTGCATGCAGCTGCTTATACAGACATGCTATGACCAACGAAAAGACGTTTTTGTATGCTTCATCGACTACCAAAAGGCTTTCGATAACGTGAAACACGACCTTTTAATACCCATTCTACGAGAAGCTGGTATCGATGAAAAAGTTATTCAAATAATACACAAACTATACTGGAACCAAACAGCAAAATTACGAACTCATGATTCACATCACACGGACAACATAGCCATAGCTAAGGGAGGTCGACAGGGATGCGTATTGTCACCACTTCTGTTCAACATATACACGAAAAAGATATTTCAACTAGCACTAGAGGATAATCCAAGGGGAATAAAGGTAAATGATATTCCCATCAACAACTTAGGATACACTGACGATACGGCAGCGGTGATCTTAGCAGATAACATTGAAGATCTACAAGACATCGTAAATGTCATAAATGCAAAAGGAGAGGAGTTTTGCCTTAATATCGACATAAACAAAACCAAACTGATGATAGTGAGCAGACAACCCCGCCGCAACGAAAGACTCTATATCGACAATAACCAGATCGAGAGGGTGAATAAGTTCAAATACTTGGGCACAACACTGAACGACAAATGGGACAACGTCCAAGAGATAAAAATACGTATAGCCATTGCTCGAAACACGTTTACCAAGTTCAATTCTTACCTTTTGCGACAAGAGGTACTACTAGGGCTCCGCCTTCGTGTGGTGAAGTGTTACATATGACCTATACTGTTATTCGGAGTAGAAACCTGGTCACTAAAGGTCAAATCCCTTCAAACGATAGATACCTTAGAAATGTGGATCCTGAGAAGACTACTTAAGATTCCCTGTCTAGAACATGTAACCAACGAGCAAGTCTTGCAGAGAACAAACACCGACCGACAACAACTGCTAGACATCGTAAAACAACGAAAAACATCCTACCTAGGACTTATTCTCCGAGGTCCTAGTTAGTGTAAAACGTGTTCTTTCTAACGCCTTGAAACCAATTCCAAATAAGTGGTTGCCTATATTCTGGCGTCACGCGACCTAAGGTGGCATTAGATTTTCATGTCGATGATGTCGCTATAGGATATGTTTACACATCAGTGTCTAGAATTTTTTTTTGTATAGCGACTGGTCGTAGAAAAATAACGTATGAAACTCATATTTTATACTATTCTGATATTCTGGACTATTGCCAATTTATACCCTTCCTTACAGATTCCAAACTGGCGTAAATTACGAAAAATATTTACTATCGAAAAATGAATCCACTAGAGCAATGTAGAATATCTAGGAGGATATGTTACTAGCGTCTCGCCGTTGCGGGGAGCCTGATCCCGAACTCCGTTCGTCAATGTTATTTACATTTGTATTTTTATATTTTCGCTTCATACAATGCCCTCCGCTCGCTGCGGGATGCAACCAAAAAAAACTAACTCAAACTAATTCAAGTTTACCCAAGGCATGCATGCCAAAAAACTAACTACTACTCCAATACAAAAAAAAAACTTGTAAACACCGGGCGTCGAATCAATTACTTCGCGTTCTACGGACGCGAGCGTCGCTTCACTTCACGCGTTTATGTAAAACTTTTCGAGAAAAGCAGGAACGTGAAAGTCCAACTAACCCAAACTCTCACGTTCCTGCTTTTCTTGAAAAGTTTTACATAAACGCGTGAAGTGAAAAAATGCGTAAAAAGATCAGGTTCCCCGCAGCGGCGAGAAGCTAGTGGATATGTTAGTTTGAGTGCGATAAGGCGAGTCACTCGCCGAAGTGTGGCTGAAGGATTTTTTTCAGCGGATTTTATATTCACTTAAAGAATCCGAAACATAGAAATCAATCTAAATGCGCTCCTGTGTCTAAGTAATTGAGTTAGCGCACTTTTATACCTTTTGCTCATTTAGTTCGCGAGATAAGGACTGTCAAATATGGTCGCAGACAATGGCTTAGTCACGTTCAAGCGATATCTTGATATTACCGGGCGTATAAACTTAATTAATCGGCTCACTTCTCAATGCTTATCGTGGTCTAACATAAAGTTGGACCTATATATGTCAAGCACTAGATCGAATCGACTTTTGTTCATAGCAAAGTTGTAGCAACAATATGGGCATAAAATAAAATATATATAAAGGCGTTGTCGCGTTATCTAGCAATCATCAGATTTGTCCGAATAAAATTTTTTGGGAACTGGAGAAAAATCGGAAAGTAACCGCTCTTCATCTATATGGCCACGCCTCTTTCATGTAAGAAATTGGGTTGCACATTTCAGTGTAAAAGTTTCTTTCTTCTGATTTTTTGAACTATAGATTTCCAGACCTTCTCATTTCTGCGCCGCTACTTTATTCTAGCTATCCACGAGGTTTTGTTAAATTACTGATTTAAATTACGAAATTACCTAACTTTTCAAAGGTGTCATGTAATATTGTTTACAAGTTTTAACTTTAATTAGATGCTTATAACCAGCCTCCATATCCAGCCATGACTATCATTCCAGGCCTTATCGTTTAATCCGCTGTTTCTTATTTGCTCGTCTATCCCACTTTTCGAGCTCCTTTTAGGACTTCTGCATTTTCTCCTTCTTCTGGATTTCCACTCTATATCTTGTTTTGGTATTCCTGTATCTGGCATTCTTCATACATGCTGCAAGTTTTTTGTCTTTGATGTCATCTCCTACTGTGCTCATAAGCTCTTTGGCTCTCATTCGTCATCATTTTCATTCTGGCATGCCTGCTGCAAAAGTGCATTTCGGTTCCCCCAGTATCTTTTGTGTTTTGTCTTTTAGTGACCATACCTCTGAGCTTTATGTGATTTTACTTTTGACAATAATAATTTATGTTATTTTTTTGTTTTCATTATTATTATTATTATTATTATTATTATTATTATTATTATTATTATTATTATTATTATTATTATTATATAATATCCCGTGCAGTACAAATATTGCTTTTCTTCCCTTTGTATTCAAATTGGAGATTGGTATTCTTCCTTCATCTTTAATACTAGGAAACACATACTTATGTCCCACTTTCCTTAGAAATTCATTAAATTTAGTATTGCTATTATCGACTTGACCAGCAAGATGTTTCATACTATTTTTTATTGCAAACTTAACTAGAACAAAATATTTCACACCGATAATTGCAATATTAGATATTTCTGCAGGATTATCAGAAAAATCATCATCAAGTTCGACGTATTATTTTCACTCTCACTAGTGGATTCCACAATAAGTCTTTCTTTTGCCTTTTATTGCTCTTCCCTAATTTTCATTCGCTTTAAGCTCCTTCCTTTTTTTCCATGATCTCTTCTTCCATCTTGTTCATAACTTGTGTATTTGTCAAAATTTTCGCCCTCCCATATCTTTTAGTCATATTTATTCTGTACTGGCTTTCGGATATGGACGCACAACTCTAAACAATTGATGGCTGGTATAGTTTGATTTAATAAAGAAACTGTACGTGGTGGCACAGAAGAATCTTTACTATTTGATGGTATGTCTTGACCTCAAAGATTTACTGGTCTTGGAATTTATTTTTCTTCATTAATCGATACAGTGGACTGCTCGCTTTCTAACCTATCTGTGACATTCGCTGTCAATATACACATATTTATTAAGAGGGGAAATACCTCTACTTTTAAAGACAACTACGCAATTTTGTGCATAAAAGCCAAGGGACAGGGTACGCCTAACAATTCATCAATTTCTTATATAGGATCTACAAGCATCAATTTAGTAATGCTTCCATGGAGAATACACACACCCGTCAAGTGGTTGAAATCTATGAGATATATATGGTGGTAGTTTAAAAAGAATTACCCCTGAATTTATTGCTAGCTTGATGATTTCAAAGGATAAGTATGTTTCATACATCTTATAGTGAAAGATTGGTGAACATAATGAAACGATATATCAAGTTTGCAAATATTTTAGACGTTTTCCAGCCAGTGGATAGAGCTGTTTCGATTGTCCTTATGGAAGTGTTCCTAATTATGGGAAATATCATATAAGTAGATATAGTTTCCAAGAGCATTCATTCACCGAAGGTAACTTGTCCAACTTTCCTCTGACCATGTTATGCATATATTTTGCTTGATTCCTGTACAGTGATTAAAGTCCGTTTAATAGATTCTGCATGTATTTAATATTGGGTATTTTTAATATATCTAACGCTATCGATTTTGCTACAGATGTCGCAAGAAAATTATAGAATTGCTCTTCGTCAATCACTCTTCTCATGCAGATTGATCTTGGTGCCAGTTTTCCGGAAGAATTTTGTTGTTAACAATTTTTGTAATCAGTTTCGGTAATGGTGCAATTTTCCACACTTGATTATATATATTTACATAACTACGCCTCTTTTTCATTAGTGAAATGATTTTTGCACTAATTTTGTGGTTGCATTCTTAGAAATGCTGGCTCGTTTCAATTTTTTTCGCAGTACTGCATTTTTAATAGACCTATGTAATATGATTCATGCCATATTGTAAGGACATTATGCGCTGCTCAATGTATTTGTTTCCACAATGCTGCGATAGTTTTCTCAATTGCTCATATGTCAATTCGTTGTTAGGTAGGCTACTTTCCACTCTCCAGAATCTTTATGCTAATTAATATATGCTTGGAATAGTTTTATTAGATATGTATATGGGGTTTATTGGTCCCATGTTTTAGTAGTTCTGCACAACGACCTCTACAAGAATTCGTTGGTTCTTCACGTATTACTTTGTTTTCTTTTTCACTTTTTCCCTTGTTACTATTACTACTCTTCACTCTTCTTATTTTTTGGGTTTGTTCTGTTAGCAGCTCTTCAAAACTAAAACGGAGTTTTATCCACAATGCACTCGACGCGCGTTTCGCTAACCATGTTAGCATCATTAGGAGATGATTAAAACAATTTTAATCATCTTCTGATGATGCTAATATGGTAAGCGAAACACGCGTCGAGTGGAATAATTTTGTTTTGGTATTGTTGATAAAACTCCGTTTAGTGCATTTTGCCGAATGGTCCAAACCCCAACATAGCTCTTCAGAACACTTTTATTCATTACCAGAACGTTATTGGGGTAATATCTTTTGTTTCTCCAGCTCTCTATGTTTCGAATTAATATGCGTGGTCTACTTTCTCCCTACCTTTGTTTGTGCTTCTTATTATGTTATTTTGCTTTTGTTTCATTTTTTTTTAGTTTATGTATAATTGATATTTCTTCCTTTTATCTTCGATGTTTTTATTTCCTTGTGTTCTGTGAAGTTTTATTTCTTTCGTGTTTATCCAAGCGATAGAGCCTATCAAAACTTTTTTACAACACTAGCTTCCACTTCCGATTCAATACGTTCGATCTGGGAGATTTCAATGCCCATAACACCAATTGGCTCAAATATCACAACAAGACAGACAACGAAGGTAGATAAGCTGAAGCATTTGCCATCAGCTGCGGGCTTATTCAACTTGTAGTCGAATCAACTCGGACTCGGATTAACACCCATTTTTTCCAGACTTTTTCTCTGCCTTGCCGAAAAGAGATTTACCCATCTTCTTAGAAAGTCGCTCGAGTGCAACCTGTTCCAAAGAAGGCAAGAAAACCACGCCCTCAAACTATCGCACCTTGCTTCCAATAATCTCCAAAGTCATGGAACGTGTAGTCAATCAACAACTACTCAAGTACCTCGAGATCAACAGACTAATTAGCGATAACCAGTACGGTTTCCGCAAACAGGCGAACAGCATAACAGTGGAACTCACTCCGAGGACATCTGTTTCCCCCTAATTACAACTTAAAACCATTCAAGAACCGTGTCAATCAACTTCTTCGCACACACACCGCTCGTCGAGTGCCATAGGATACAAGAGTCTAGGGCTCCTACTAAATTTTCGATGCAAAATCGTGCATGCGCAATGGCGAAACAAGAATAATAGGTGTTATTATGGCTTTGCATGGCCATCCGCTCGCTTCGTTCGCTACGCGGGCGAACTAACCAAAACTAACCCAAGGCTAACCCAAAATTAAGAAAAAAATGCATATTAATAAAAAACAAACATAAGCTTAAAAAAAGTTCCTAAACAAAAGATTTGTCGCGACCGACGGGAATTAAACCCGCAGCGCAGAAATGAGAAGCAGAACCTCTACCTATTACATCACCGTGTTGAAGGGATTTCGCTGGAACGTAAAGACATGAATAATTCCGATACATTCAGCCATATGACGCATGTACGGTTTCGCATCGAAAATGTATTAAGCTCCAGCGTGTTTTCTTGCTTTTTCTTTACCTTGTTGCCCAGATAACCCAAAACAGATCCTTAAGCGACTATTTAAATGCGTGCAATAAACTTCGCAGCAAATGACTCATGTTCGTAGATGGCTTGAACAGCTTTTGGCTATCTACAGTTTAGTGCGGACCCGTATGGAAAAAGCGTTTTAAGTCGCCACACAATCACAAGCGTAATAGTACGGAGTCATATTCAATCTTATTTTTTAAATTAAATTATAAAATTACCTTAAATGTGTTAGTGACATGCCTGGTTATACGTGCCTGTATTCCTGTTGTTCAAACAGAAGCACTGGTGATAAATCTTTCGTCAGGTGCCCTTAAGACCGAGAAAGGTATGTCTTGTGATTTTTACATGTCAAAGCAAGTTATTTATTTTTTTTCTGCCCTAAAAAAAATAGACAAAAACACACTAACAACTGCTCTTGAAAACACGCTTATTCGGGTATTTAGATTAAAGGGCTTCGTCTCCGTTTTAGAGCTTCGCCCTTAGAGGTCTCATTCCCAGATCTCTAAAAAAGATCCAATTTTAGGGCTTCTCCTCATCAGGAGCCCCTTTTTGCATAACTGTAGAAAATAGGACTCTCATACCAGGGGCCCCCTTCTAAGGCTTAGGGCCCAATTTTAGAATTTCCCCCAGGAGGCTCCATTCCTAAGTCTGTACAAAATGGGACTCCCGTACTATAGGCCCCATTCTAGGGTTTCGTCCCCTGGGAACTTATTTTAGGGCTTCGCTCCATGGGCTCCTTTTCCAAATGTATCAAATACGAGGCTCCCACATCGGGGGCCCCATTTAAAAGCATCGCCCCCCGAGGGCCCCATTTTAATATCTGTGAAAAATGGGGGGCCCCATTTCAGGGCTATGGGCCTCAAGGAGTCCCATTTTAGGGCTTCACCCCCGTATGCTCAGTTTTCTGAATATGTAAAAAATTGGTCCCCCGAGGGAATGGCGCCTTTTTCCAAAGATATGAAAAGAATGACTCCAAAAATTAAGGGCGAAACCCTAGAATGAGGGACGAAACCCTTTAACGCCCTGGATAGGGCGTTGTACCAGCCCTGGCATCTTAATACCTACTCATCAACTAGTTACACAAATTACTGTAGAAGTGTTTGTATGGTCTTTGTCAACTATAAATTTTAATTTAAAGACAAGATGCTTGATATATTATATTATAATAAATATTACATAATATCAATATTATTTGCAGTCGTAGGAAAAGTATAGTATGATTTATGTCACACGCCTACGGCTGGTGCCATCAAACTTCACACTCGTGTGAAAAATGTTATTTTCACACGCGTTGCATACTATACTTTTCCTATGACTGCAAATACTATTCTACCACACTTCCAGTGGGGCACCCTGTCTGTAGCAGTCGTAGAAAAAGTATAGTGTGCTACACGTGCTGAAAAAACTTTATGACACACAGTCTTATTTTCAGCACTTGTTGCACAATATACCATAATGATACTCACATATACATTAATAATAGTATATTATTTTATATGGAGGAAAAGTAACTTTTCCTCCAAATAAAATATGCTGTTTTTTCTTCAAATGTCGACAAATTAATGCAAAAACGTCTCTTTAATAGTAATAATTATTATTATTAAAGATAAGTGGGTTCGCAAGGCGGCTTAGACCGGTGCGGTGTCGGTGAATAGGCTCAGGTTGTTGCTATAGTAATGTAACATAAAGCTGTCAGTGGACACTGTCAACAATAATTATATTTTTAAAATTGCGTCTTCGATTGCATTTTAATTCCGTATTCATAAGCAGTTATTGAGTAAGTTCGATTAAATAATAACCAATTTGTTCCTAAATTAGTGATTTTTAGAAATGCAGTCACAAATTGAGTTATAAATACAAATTTTAGTTTAATAACTCTTGAGTTGTTGACGCTTATTTTGTTGTTTGTTTGTATTGTATCTATGTTGCTATGACAACACTTTTACCTCCGCCGGCGGAAAAGTGAAAAGTAAAGCTCCGGCGGAGGAAAAACGAAACTTCACGGTCGCCTACACAGTCGAGTAATGACGGATTTACTGACGCTTGAAGAAAAAATTGGTTATTGGTGCGGCCAGTCTTTTACTAATTGCCAGCCGCAGGTTTAAAACTACTTTGTGCGGGCAGTTCAACTCCGCGGATAGACGCGTCATAAAACGAGATTCGACATTTCATGCGCTTTCGGATCTGTAGCTGGCACCGGGTAGCTGGGTTATCTGGGCTTGTCGTTGGTGCTTTTTTACTTCATTCACATTTTTGCTTTCAAGAAGCAGTAGGCACTGCAGGTCGTTACCGTACAAACTCTTGTTTCCCTTGGAATTGTGTGTTTGTTATCTTGTATCATTTTCCACGCGTTATGTATTTGATTATGATGGAAGTATCCATTTAGAATATAGAATATTTGGCTAGTGTATTGAAGTCGTTCTTTTTCCATTGTTCATTGCTAGATATTTTCCAGATTTTTCTATCACTTTGTCATTGTCTTTCCACCTCGTCCCGTTAAAGTCGCGCGATAGTACCACTTCTCTTGATCCTACTTTTAAAATTTGGTTATTTAGTTGTTGGTAGAAGAAACACACATTTAGTGGTTTAATTCACTCATTTACTGCTTCCCTTATGCTATATGTGTATTTTCTTCTTTTAATAAACCCTAATCATTCAAAAAAAAAAAATAATTTCAAGAGTTATTTTTTGCACGTTGTAAAATGTAAACGTTAAATTATATAATATTAAAACTGTATAATACGTACATCTATCAAGTTAGATCGGAAACTTGATTGATTTGATAGCCATATAAATTCAGGTGCGTTCCTAGTAATATCGTATTATCACAGAACGAAAGCACCAAACGTACGACGTTCGCATAATTTCAATATTTGACTGACTGAACAATGCGTTCTATGAATTCAAAATTGGTACCGCTTTTTTTTTTGTTTCAAATGAGTCGGTCCATAATGATATGTACCCATTGTTGGTAGCAACGACTCCATACTGCTTAAACGCATAGGAATGTTTTATGTGACGTCTAAATACAGAGTAATGTGTGTTCGAAATATGGTATTAATTTTTCTTACAGAGATGGATTATACATAAAATATTATTTCGACAAAACCATATCAATAAATTATTTTTCCTTGAATTCTTTTTTTAGACAACAACGGTTCAAACGTATCAGTACGACTTCTTCATCGTCTCTAACATTTTTTTAAATCTAAAACCAAATTAATGATTATAGTGTGATATTAGTTCCAATTTAATGGCTAAACGGAGAAATATTTTCAGAATTTAAAAAATTGCACTAAAAATAAATAAATAAATTTAAAATACCGTTTTAGGGGTACAATCTGTAATGGAAGACGGCAAGAAAAAGAAACAAATAATTTTTATGTATTTTTAGTATAAAACGGCGCTTATACCGTATTCGACTGGTAATGATAAATGTATTATATAACGACCTGTATAACGACACTTTCAACAAGAGAACACAAACCGAATCTGTGCAAACAATAGGCGCGTTATTTTTTTCAGCAACTGGCGTGAAGGAATTTTCGCCGATTACAATAATTATTCACACAATGACTTTGTGTGTGCGAAATGCAAAACGCAGTCGTGTAAACCGCACAGGAAATAAAAAAAGTTCTTGTTTTGTTAGTATAATATAGGCCGTGCCGTGGAAGTGTTGGTAACATGTAGGGAATTTCTCTATTTGTAGGGAAAATTTACTGAAAAATGGGAAAGTCGGGAACAGGAGGCAGAAATTTGAAAATATCCTATATGAAGGAAATTTTAGAATACAACAAAATAATGGCTTTCATTTAACTAAAACATATTTTGACATTAAATATTTATAAACTTTGTATGCTAATCCTTTCACATGTAGGCCCTATTTGTACTCCTACTCTTGTGGAGCGCCCCTCGAATTTTTCATTTTGTTCTTTTTTTGTGTTATATGTTCTATTCTATTATATATAGATTAATTATTGTTAAAGTTCGTTTGGTTTAAGTTGCCTTATAATTTTTTTTATACATTGTTAATATCAATGTATTTTATTTTTGCGTTAAAACACATATCAACTACACTGTATATGTTCATATATTTTCTGATTTTTTTTTTAATAAAAAGCTATGAATATAGAAATAAATAGAACTGCCTACTTATTTATAATAAAAGTATACCAAATTGAAGAAGTAATATTCTATTTTTCCTTATTATCAATTTACTTTGCAAATCGTCCTCAACGTAAATATGTCTGTAAAATACTAATTGTTCCCTAAGCTTCTGATCAGTTTACATAAATAATATGTCTAAGGTTGGAACAGTGCGCAGAATCCTTGACGTTACCCACTGTGGGGAAAAGTAGGAGAAATTTAGCATGTCAGATAGGGAATTTATTTCGAAAAGGTTACCATCAGGAATAGGTAGGAAGTTAAATAGTCAAGTGGTGGCTTCTAGATTTAGTACAGGTGCTATGTTATTGATTCCTAAATTTTCAGATGAGTCGAGAATATTTTTGTAGGACATAAATGAACAGCACAGTTCTTTTTTACATTTATTTTTCACCATCTTTTGTTTAACACTAGACTACCAACTTGTCTCATGATTTGAAATAAATCAATAAATAATTAAAGCAAACATAGTATAATATAGTAAAAAGCTAAATTAAAGATACGGTTAATGTGGTTAATGACTATTCAGCTTTAAAACGGATTCATAGTAATTTGAGCAAAATATTATTACGTTACAGACATTCCAAAAAATAAAAAAATACAAATTTCTCTTCCTCCAGAGGTTCGAGATTTTGCACATGGACGGAAAAACCGATTTTCATGATCAAGTTTTTTTTATTTTAAGAAATAAGGCTGCTTCTTTTGGTCTATGTTTTGAAATAATATGGAGACTGACATATTATAAACGCGGGGACACGTCACATCTTTGACACAATTTATTTTCAGCTATTTTGGTAGTAAAAATTGCTATTTAACTGAAATAATTTTATTAAACTATATAGAGTGTCCACTTAGTATTCCACTCGACTTCAGCTAATACTTATAAATATAAAAAGTTGGAGAGGTTAGCGGCATCATGCATCTCTTAAAAGTTATATTAAATACAAAGATCTCACAAATGCACGTTAGATAAAAGATGAATTTTTTAAAATAGAACACCCCTACATAATATAAAATATTTTAATTTTCTTGAAATTCTTTATGTATTGGGTATAACATATCCTATGTCTAATGATATTTTTGTACCTTTCTACTTTAACTTTTAAAAAGCTGTCACATGGTACCATCTAGAAGGTAACAAGGCTAGCGCCAGGTGGTACCACCGTTGTCATCTGGAATTGGTACTATTCCATAGTGGAGTTCAATGGATTTTGATCTAATTTGAGCCGTGCTAAAATTGGTGAACATAACATGTTTCATATCCCAATAAGACCATCACGTCACATGGCATACCCAGGATGGTTAGATCCCCAGACAAGCCTCGTCATAGGCCGCAATGGCCGTGGTAGCAGCTACTGTCCCTCCACATCCCCGCATCAACCGATCTCCTTGGCGCTCTAGCTGTCTCGTACCTAGTTAGTTACATATGCATTTTGATATGCTTGTAACTCATTTTGATTAATAGTATAGACCGCTAGCTAAATCATGAAATGCATGAAACTAGTCCTTTGAAATATTTAGACCGAAATACTAATAAATAAGTTATATGTTATGCTTATCATCATTCCATGAATTTAATTCTGTATTTTTTTTCCTACTGAATCAAAGCCATACCAAACTGCTACTTTGATATCTACAATCATGATTGTTGAGGGTTTACGTCGAAAGCTCATATTGATTATTAGTATGACCACCTTTATGAAATAGACATTCAATCTTCTTTTCTTGAAAAGCAGGAGCGACCATTGTCACTGCTCCAGTCCATCCAGAAAAGAAAATATTATATTGAAGGAAATTGCAAAAATGACCCTCCACCACTTTGCGAAATATGTAGATCTCCAGTATCGGTTAAGCATATTACGTATTTCCCCATGCCTAAATATCCATATTCAAAGTAGGATTCACCATTTAATCAGACCAATTTGAAGGAATTATGAAATTCAACACACCATGTGCCACTAAACTTCTTATCATCATTAGATCTCCAAATCATGTAGTTTCAAAAAAAAAATGGAAATATCCGTAATTTCCTCTCTAAAATGGAAAATATCTATAATTTCGAGAAACATGACACATACTTCGATAGAAAATTTTAAGTTATGCATACTTTCGAGAAAAAAAATTTGGAAACCATTATAAAATTGGAAAGCAACACTAGAAAGAAAAATATCCAACAGGGTTAAAGGAAGAAACATTTTACACCATGCGTATACGATCTATTTATGAATCATATCACCGAAAATGTACGCGCTATGAATTTTGTGCAAAGATTATTGTACTTTCAATGACTACGATGACGTAGCAACGACTAGGATAATGCAACCGCCATTTTATCACGTTTTCGAAAGCGTTTTGTATTTCCAGCCAACAAGTACTCATTAAAGTATTTTCTTTCAATGGCAGAACGTAATTACGGCCGCATCAGAAAATCTAAGCTAGTACATAAATATTGCATGTGATAGATGGGCGATTAATACGTCGGTATTTCTTGGAACATGCCTAGGAAAAATGCTGAAAGGCATTTAAAAGGGGAACCGATGCGATTTATATTCTTGACATATTCTTCATTCCGCATTTTTTATTTTGAGACGTTTTTTACGGTTGGGCCACGGCACATAACAGAATCATGTTGCAAAACTTAAACTTCAGTACTACCAAAGAAAATAGCTACTGTATTCTTTGGTACAAAGAAGGAAATCTTAATATTAACATTGAAAATGTTTTTGTTTTCCTATTATGGGGTATCAAATTACGAAAAAGTGCATGCTACATTTGGCACACCACGTAATATACGTGAGAGATCGTGTTAGTCTGTTTCTGAGGACGGATTCGGTTCAAATGACAAAAATAAATTAAAGCTAACTGGAACTAACCGAAAGTTAATTGAACGACTAATCCAAACTAACCCAAACTAACTAAAAGTAATTAAAAGAACAAAAAGGGTTCAAATGAATCGGAACAAATTAAAAAAATGAAAGTAAGTTAAAACTAACTCAAAGTATCCGAAATTTGGCGAATAACCAAAACTAGCCATAAAAATTAAAATTGATTATAACCTATCGGATCCGGTTCAAATTACTAAAATAAATTGGAACTAACTGAAACTAACCGAAAGTTGATTCAACGACAGCCGAAAGTAACCAAAAGCTCCAAAAAAGGCTAAAACGTATCCGAAGAGATTAAAAATATTAAAGTAAGTTAAAACTAACCGAAACGAACCGAATTTTGGCGACTAACCAAAACTACCCAAAAACATCAGATTCGATTATAACGTATCGGCGCCGCCGGCGCCGATTGAAATGACTAAAATTAAAACTAACTGAAATTAACTGAATATTGATTGAACGACTACCCACGACGACTATCTAACCCAAACTAACATAAACTAACCAAATGCACCAAATATGGCTAAAACGTATCGAAACAGATTAAAAATATTATAGTAAGTTAAAAAACCAAAACGACCCGAATTTTGGCGACTAACGAAATCTAAACAGAAACATTATATTTAACTATAACGTTTCAGAGATGAATACTTTGGTTTCTTGACAGTGAGTTTCCAAGGTCGCATCACGACACGGACAATTTTAGTGAACGTCACGGCACGGTTTATGCATAACTGATTATAATGTATCGGAACCCGCTCAAATGAAAAATAAGTTGAGACTAAGTGAAACTAACCGAAAGGTGATTAGACGACTAACCAAATCTATTAAAACCCATGATAACCTATCGGAATCAGCTCAAGTAAGTAAAATAACTTGAAATTAAGTGAAACTAACCGGAAGTTGATTAGACAACTAACCAAAACTAACCAAATAAATTAAACTTGATTATAACGTATCGCAACCGGCTCAAATCACTAAAACAGGTTGAGACTAAGTGAAAGTAACCACAGATATAGGAAAGAGAAACTAACCGCAAGTTGATTAGACGACTAACCAAAATTAACCAAATCTATTAAAATATATAACGTATCAGAACCAGCTGAAATAAGTGAAGTAAGATGAGATTAAGTGAAACTAACCAAAAGATAATTACACGACT
Source organism: Pissodes strobi (assembly GCA_016904865.1). NCBI lineage: Eukaryota > Metazoa > Arthropoda > Insecta > Coleoptera > Curculionidae > Pissodes > Pissodes strobi. The sequence goes on along the minus strand of MU182452.1, from coordinate 98,687 downwards.
AACCCAAACTGACCAAATATATTAAAATTGCTTTTAACGTATCGAAACCGACTGAATTAACTAAAATAAGTAGAGACTAAGTGAAACTAACAGGAAGTTGATTAGACGACTAACCAAAACTAAACAAATGTATTAAACTTAATTATAACGTGTCGGAACCGACTCAAATGACTTAAATAAGTTGAGACTAAGTGAAACTATCCGAAAGTTGATTAGACGATTAACCAAAACTAACCGAATCTATTAAAATTGATTATAACGTATCAGAACCAGCTCAAGTAAGTAAAATAAGTTAAGACCAAGTGAAACTAACTGAAAGCTGATTAGAAGACTAACCAGAACTAACCGAATCTATTAAAATTGATTATAACGTATTGGAACTGACTCAAATAACTAAAATAAGTTGAGACTAAGTGAAACTAACCGAAAGTTGATTGGACGACTATCCAAAACTAACCAAATCTATTAAAACTGGTTATAACGTATCGGAGCCGGCTCAAATAAGTAAAATATGTTGAGATTAAGTGAAACTAATTGGAAGTTATTTCGACGATTATTCAGTACTAAGCAAATTTATTAAAATTGATTATATCGCATCGCAACTGACTCAAGTGACTAAATTAAGTTGAGACTAAGTGAAAATACCCGAAAGTATATTCGACCATTAACGAAGACTAACCAAATCTATTAAAATTGATTATAACATATCTTAACCGGTTCAAATGACTAAAATAAGTTGATATAAAGTGAATCTAACCGAAAGTTGCTTAGCTGACTAACCAAAAGTAACCACATCTATTAAAATTGTTTAGAACGTATCGGAACCAGCTCAAATAAGTAAAAAAAGTTGAGACAAAGTGAAACTAACCGAAAGCTTATTCGACGATTAACCAAGAATAACCAAATCTATTAAAATTGATTATGACGTACCGTAACCGGTTCAAATAACTAAAATAAGTAGATTGATTGAAACTAACAGAAACTTGATTGGACGACTAACCAAAATTAACCAAATCTATTAAAAATTATTATAACGCGGCGGATGACTAACATAAGTTGACACTAAGTGAAACTAACCGAAAGGTGAGTGGACTAACCCAACCTAACCTAAGCTAACCAAAGGCACCAAATATGGCTAAAACGTATCGAAACTGATTAAAAATATTATAGTAAGTTAAAAATAACCGATTTTTGCCGACTAACCAAAATTAACCAAAAGCTATAAAATTGGTTATAACATATCGGAAAGTTGATTGAATGACTAACTAAAAGTAACCAAAAGCACCGAAACGAGCTAAAATGTATCGAAATAGGTAACACAAACTAAAGTTAAGTTTAGTTAAAACCAACCAAAACAAACCGAATTTTGACGACTAACGAAAACTAACCAGAAACATTATATTTACCTATAACGTTTCGGAGACGGTTCAGATGAATACTTTGGTTTCTTGACAGTGAGTTTCCAAGGTCGCATCACGACAAATTTATGCATAACTGATTATAACGTATCGGAACCCGCTTAAATAAGTAAAATAAATTGAGGCTAAGTAAAAATAACCGAAAATTGATTGGACTACCCAAAACTAACCAAATGTATTAAAACTCATTATAGCAAAGCGGAACCGGCTCAAGTAAGTAAAATAACCTGAAACTAACCGGAAGTTGATTAGACAACTAACCAAATTTATTAAACTTGATTATAACGTATCGGAACCGACTCAAATGTCTAAAATAAGTTGAGACCAAATGAAACTATCCGAAAGTTGATTAGACTTCTAACCAGAACTAACCAAATCTATTAAAATTGATTATAACGTATCGTAACCGGTGCAAATGCCCAAAATGAGTTGATATTAAGTGAGTTTAACCGAAAGTTGATTAGCTGACTAACCAGAACTAACCAAGTCTATTAAAATTGATTATAACGTATCAAGACCAGCTCAAATAAGTAAAAGAAGTTGAGACTAAGTGAAACTAACCGAAAGTTTATTCGACGATTAACCAAGAATAACCAAATCTATTAAAATTGATTATAACGTATCGTAACCGGTTCAAATGACTAAAGTAAGTAGATTGAGTAAAACTAACTGAAATTTGATTGGACGACTAACCAAAATGAACCAAATCTATTAAAAATAATTATAACGCGTCGGAACCGGTTCAGATGACTAAGATAAGTTGACACTAAGTGAAACTAACCAAAATGTGATTGGACGATTAACCAAATCTAAACATATATATTAAAATTCATTATAGTTTATCGGAACTGGCTTTAATAAGTAAAATAAGTTGAGACTAAGTGAAACTAACCGTAAGTTGATTGGACGACTAACCAAATTTATTGAAATTGATTACAATATATCGAAACCAGCTCAAATAAGTAAAATGACTTGAGACTAAGTGAAACTAACAGGAAGTTGATTAGACGACTAACCAAAAGAAACCAAGTTTATTAAACTTGATAATAACGTATCGGCTCCGACTCAAATAACTAAAATAATTTGAGACTAGGTGAAACTAACCGCAAGTTGATTAGGCGACTAACCAAAACTAACCAAATTTATTAAAATTGATTATAACGAATCAGAACCAGCTCAAATAAGTAAAGTAAGTTGAGACTAATTGAAACTATTTTAAAGTTGATTAGACAACTAAACAAGACTAATCAAATTTAATAAACTTAATTATAACGTAGCGGAACCGACTCAAATGACTAAAATAAGTTGAGACTAAGTGAAGCTAACCGAAAGTCGGTTAGACGATAAACTAAAACTAACCAAATCTATTAAAACTGATTGTAACGTATAGGAACCAGCTCAAATAAGTAAAATAAATTGAGACTAAGTGAAACTAACCGATAGTTGATTAGACGGCTAACCAAATCTATTAAAATTGATTATAACGTATCGGAACCGACTCAAATAACTAAAATAAGTTGAGACTAAGTGAAACTAACCGAAAGTTGATTAGATGACTAATAAATCAGAACTACCCAAATTGATTAAAACTGGTTATAACTTATCGGAACCAGCTGTAAAATAATTTGACACTAAGTGGAACTAACCGAAAGTTGATTAAACGACTAACAAAATCTATTAAAATTGATTATAACCTAACGGAATCGGCTCAAATAAGTAAAAAAGTTGAAACTAAGTGAAACTAACCGAAAATTGATTAGACGACCAACCAAAACTCACCAAATCTATTAAAATTGATTATAACGTATTGAAACCGACTCAGATGTGAAATTAACCGCGTTAGATCGGGGATTGAGAGATGAATCTAATGCAATGTTTACAACCACTAATGTTATGCATTTATGTGGTATATTTTGGTAAACTAAACTTAGGAAATCTGCTAAACATTTTTACATTAGATTGTGTTAAGGGTGAGTGAGGGTGACTTCTAGTTTCTCACGACAGGCTAGTGGTGTCTCATATCGTTAGATCGAGGAATGTCAGACGAATCGAATGCAAATGGTCGTTTGCTTGCTCAACCACACTTATAACGTTATAAATTGTAAAAAAGAACGAAACTTCAAGTAATATGCATTTATTTGGTATATTTTAGTAAAGTAAACTTACGTAATCTAACCGGATCTCACCCAAACTTCTATCAACTATTTATTTCCACACAATTATGAGTTTTCTCAGATCTCAAATTTAGTAAGCGTTGCATTCTGCTTCGGCATTTTCAATGTCTCCCCCGGTTGCATTGGACTGTGAATTTTTTTAATGGTGAAGTTTTGTATATTCTTTTTTCTAAATAATATAGAATAATAGATTCTATGTACTACAGAGAGCGAAGGCTTTGTGAAACTTCATTTTGTGGCATCTTAAATTTGAGATAAATAAATATGTATTTAATAAGTGATTAGCGTGACATTTAACGCTAAAATTTATTATTACTTTAAAATGGTGATTTTCCCTCGCAAAACTATTTTAGACCTCTGTGGCATCGTTTAAATGTTTCTATGCATGGTTAAAAGGGCAAAACCTGTTAGCTGCTCTTGACCAGTTAGTCTTTTAAACGTCTCAACCTTGAAAATGATCTTTCCGACGAAGCTGTTGATACAGGTAATGTTGCAAGAATTTTTTAAAAGAATATGTATATTGGGAATTATAGATAGATTACATGTTAGTCTTCCAAGTTGAGGTCACTCAGTCCATTTTTGTTTTCATAAATGTAACTCTGCATCTATCGAGGTCTAAAAATGACTTGTATAAAAAACATCTTCTATCTTTACTGTGTAACGCACATAGTTGGCACTACAAAATATAATGATGAAAGTGATTTTTTATGATTTGCTTATCTTTCAGCTAATTCTTCAATTAACTCATCAAATAAGGAAATCGCATTCATTCTAATTCGAAAACATTCTTCTGCAGTGGCTTCCATGACAATAGAACGATATTGATGACTTGCAACTACTCTAGATACCTTTATACACTCTTAGTTCATAGACTTTATAAGTGTTTCGGAGTTTTCAAAAATATTGCTAAAGTCCTGATCTATATTACGTCTCATTCCTTACCGGACTAATAACAGTATTTATATGCTCAACAGCTCTAAATAGATCAAAATCTACATACTGTAAAATTCTGCATAAAGGTAGCGTAAGAGCAAATAAAGTGGACGCAGTCAACATATTGATAATACACTCACTAGCCATTATCGCTTGAAGGAATTGCAAAACTTTTGAGGAAATGTCTTTAGTTTTAGTTCTTCTAGCATTTCAACAATCGGTTTAAAAACCTCAGTAAACCTAATTAGTCTATCGTGTTTTTCTCCTGACCGAGTGTAACGCGGGGATGGAAACTTATAATAATATTATTTTGTATTATTGGGCTTACGTGCATTGCATTTAACGACTGTCCTTGAATGTTATCAATTAAAATTATTTGCCACTACACAGGAGGCGCATACGCAGAAACGCCCTGAAATTTCCATCATTACGGGTGGGCTGATCGAAAATTAATGACTCCTATCCAGAAGTTCCTCGTAAAGCTAACTCTTGATATTCACGCAACATAGTTGTCTCAATTAGAGGTGCTAGCTTTCTTCTATTTTCTGCAATTTGAGTAGCATCATGATATCTGGTGCAGATTTTTTTTTGTATGTTCTGCACACCCACAAAAGGAAAATCCTATACCACTCAACGAGCGGTGAGTGTGCGCAGAAGATGGTGGACGTTGGTCTTGAAACGCTGCAGGTTGTAATTTTCGGGAAAGCCGTTACTCGGAACTCCTCCCGACAAGGGTGTCCCGCAACAGCGATATGCTAGGTGTTCGTAACTAGATCGTTTGTTGATGAGCAGCTTGTGTCTGACGGGTGTTTCTGTTTGCCACAACTCTGGGCGAAATCATAGGTGCCAACTCATTCGAACACCTTTCGTAGTAATATCGATAGTAAAGAGATAGTTCCACCACTTCTCTTCGATGTTCGAGGCTATCAAGATTTTTAGTTAGATCGGGGTTATCCACAAGACGGACTGTTCTCCTCTGTATGGAATCTAATATCTTAGTTTGGGTACTAAGCCCCACACATGGGAACATTATTCCAGAGATGGTCGTATCTGGGCCTTATTGAGCAGTAAGAGTTGACGAGGTGTACATAACTTCTATGCTCTATAGAGTGCTCCTAGTTTTTGTGCTGCTGCCTTGGCGATTTGATGACGTGATTGCGCCAAGACATGTTGTTTTCTACGTTGATGCCCAGCAAGCTTATGGATGAGGCCAAAATCAGTATTTGTCTTGTCATTGATAAGTCAGGTCCTGCGGTGTTCTTTTTTTTTTGAGACGACAGCTGTTTCAGTCTTTCCTGCGTTGAACTGGACATTGTCTTCCTCACCTCATTCTACGATGGCGTTCTTATCCTCATTAATGGCAGCAATCTGATGTTCTTGCTCGTTTTGGAAACGAGCAGCGGTCATTGGAGTCCGCGATATGAATACGGATATCAGTGTCTGCAAAGCTATAAATAGAATTGTTTGTCCTATCTAAGACATCGTTGATGTAGAGCAGGAACAGTCTGGATGATAATATATAGTCCGCCTAGAAAGTATCTGGAATTTTATATTTTTCCTAATTTTAATATATTTCTTTTTCGTAACATTCCAAGACAAAAGTAATGCATCAAGTACGTTCTTCGGATAATAGGCTACGGTCAAAATAGCATGGCAACACTATCTGCCAAACATTGTTGATTGTAAGCAGGCTTAAGGTTTGTGAAATAATGTCGAAAGTAGAAAAAAGAAGAGAGGTAGAATCTTTGTATAGAAAAGCTGTTCGAACGTTATAACATTAATGTAATTGAGTGGACTCGAAAAAAGCTGAGTAGATGAGAAAATAAAGGTGATAAAAAACGCACAGATATCAGTCCTAGATCAGTTTCGAAAGGACCGCATAGGATTTGCATTTAAAACGCTGGCCTTGGGACTACAAAATCCGCCCCTAAGGTTTCAAAAATTTAGCATGTTACATATCAAGGAAACCAAAAAAATCCTTGCAAAGATGCTGATTTTGTAGACGTTTTCAAGGAGATAATTTCAGCAATGTTCTTATATCTGACGAAAGTTGTGTCCAGCTTGGTGTAACTCACCTAAACATCTTATTAAGAGAACATGTTACAGTCCAAATTCCTAAATTTTTCCATAGAAATAATGGTTCGGAGAGTAATATCACAGCGTGACACTACACCTCTCTGTATAGTTGATGGCACCGGTAACAGTGCAAAGTATTGTGCCATTATAAAAGGTTTTCCAGAAGGAAACGGTTTATGTTTACAGAGGGGTGGCATATTCGGCAGTATAATGCACGATGCCATATTCCTGTCTATACTTAAGCTTGAATGCAAGAACGCCAATTGGCAACAAATTCATAGCAGCAGCTTCATTCGATCTGAGTCTCAGTGAAAACACATTATGGGGACTAACAAATATTGAAGTGGAACGAGTAATGCCACAAAGTAACACATATTTGAATCGGTCAGTTTTACACCTGGACCACCATCAACGAATATTATGACGGCCACCTAGTTTCGGGTGTATCTTCACTATACGTGAAGCGCTTAGAGATAAATGGAGGTTGTATGTAAATGAGATGAATTATTTGTTGTAATTTTATAATTCAGGTAATAAAAATTTAAACCGAAAAAATTTAATTGTATTTTTTTTCCGGATACTTTCTAGACAGACTATACATTCTTGAAAAACTACGGCTTTGACTTTAAATTCTTACGAGAAATGTCCATCAATACCAACTCGGATGCTTCGATACCTTAAGAGGTGGTAGTCCGTATGCTGTAAATTTGCTTAACAATTTGTCATGCCACACATGTTTTTTACCCTTCTTCGGGATTGGTTGCACCTTGGCACGTTTCGAGCTAGAATGAAAGTATGCAGTTCGGTATGATAGGGAGAAAAGCCTGAATAGTGGAGCTGTTAGTTCAGCAGCACATTTCTTAAGCACTATTGTGGGAACACCATCCGGTCCTGTGACCTTGTTAATATCTAGGCGGGATCTCGGCAGGTTTTTCCAAACCATGGTTTACTGATGAGAGGGGATGAAAGCTTCCATACCAGCTAGGATAACTTGAGTTACTCCATCAGCAGATTCAGAGGTGTTGATTTTTAAACCAGACATATTTCCAAGTTTCTCATATAATAGGCGTATTCTAAAGAAAACTCAAATATTCTAATTAGGATAAGAGTCTATAAATCTACCAGTAATTTCAATATGCAAAAATTCTTATTCGTTTCTATTTAATCCAGGCTTATAAATCGCTAGAAAAATTATTTTTAGCGTGATATAATCGCAACTTTATTTTCTTGATGACACCCTGTATAAAATAATTTCATTTTAGGTACTTAGGTAGTTGAAAGTATGCACGATAAAATGATATGAATTAAAAAAGGCTTTACTTAAGAACCTTATTCTAAGAGAATTACTAGTTCCGTATTTTGAGAAAGGAAAAGTCGAGATATTAAAGACCGGTCAAATTGATTTACTCAAATTTGTTCATTGATCATGCTGATGCTGATATAAAATTTTGAAACCACTTTCAGTTTTCCTAGATTTTCGATAGAAATAAAATTTCATATTTTGCAAGGGTTTCATTTCACATCCTGTATTGGCTATGTGTTGACAATATGGTTATGACCTGTCATTCCTGATAAGGTTCCTAAATACGTGGCATAACCCACATCTTAATACGTCGATTTATCTCCGACATATACAAGTTCAAATTTTCGTTACAAATTTGTATGATGCATACCTATTTTACAGCAGTGTATTACCGGTATCTATGTTAAATAGAAGTGCTGTAATTCTATTGAAATATAGTAAACCGTACCTTCACTGTGTACAATTAAATCAGCAAACCGGACACAAAATAATTATTATCAATACATTTTACTCAAAATTTTTTACACCTCGTTTCATAAATATTTTAATTCTGGATTGCCTGTAATTAATTTAATTTGTATATATATAATTTAAAAGCCTAGCCTAGGTGGACTTGTTTAGATTTCGCCATCGGCTAATTTTTTTTCGGAAGGATTTAATTAATTATACGTGTCAATACTGTCAATGATTTTAATTCGCTGCGATACAATATATTCCGCTTTTAATATTCGAGTATCACTTACAAGCTTCCTTTAATTCGTCGTCGCCTAAAAAACCAGGCACAACTTTCGTTTAGCTAAAATCATTAAAAAACAGAAGCTATCAGACACACTATATTGGATTTTGTATGCGAAAATTTGGATTAGTTTTGGTCAATTCGGGTGAGGTTGGGTTAATTTGGGATAGTATTGGTTACTTTGGATTCGTTTGAATTAGCTAAATTAAAGGGCGCTATGTTGAATATTAAGGAATACATTTTTCCATGTTCAGGACGGTTGGCAGTTACTAAAAAAATAGTTTGTAAATATATACGATTTTAGTTAAACGAAATTAAACCCCAGACTTCAACCTTCGTTTAGCTAAAAACAATTAAACTTATAGACTTTTTCTGCAAGCTTACAATAGTATATTATTTTATATGGAGGAAAAGTAATACTTTTCATGGCGCGCTCTTGTTTAACAGCCGAACGGAGTGAGGCTGGTAATAGAGAGCAAGCCATGAAAAGTAACTTTTCCTCCAAATAAAATATGCTGTTTTTTCTTCAAATGTCGACAAATTAATGCAAAATATTTATTTATGCAACAAGTGTGTAAAGTGAATCTTTTTTTATGAATGGGAATATTCTCATGAATAAAAAAAGGGTACTTTACACATGAGTAGCATACAAAATTTTTTCTACTATCGAAAAATATATGAAAAAATAAAAATAATATTATATTACTTTACGCACTAGTGCGTAAAATAAATTATTTTACGCACTAGTGCGTAAAATATATTATTTTCGCACTGCCCTAAACGTCAAAAAATATGTCAGTAAACGTCAAAAAATATGTCAGCTTTACTTTACGCACTAGTGCGTAAAATAAATTACTTTACGCACTGCACATTAAAAAGGCCTATTTTACGAATCTTAGAGAGTGCGTAAAGTGAGTATTTTACGCACGGTAGTAGAAAAAGTCTCTTTTTAATAGTAATAATAATTATTATTAAAGATAAGTGGGTTCGCAAGGCGGCTTAGACCGGTGCGGTGTAGGTGAATAGGCTCAGGTTGTTGCTATAGTAATGTAACATAAAGCTGTCAGTGGACACTGTCAACATTAATTATATTTTTAAAATTACGTCTTCGATTGCGTTTTAATTCCGTATTGATAAGCAGTTATTGAGTAAGTTCGATTAAATAATAACCAATTTGTTCCTAAATTAGTGATTTTTAGAAATGCAGTCACACATTGAGTGATAAATACAAAATTTAGTTTAATAACCCTTGAGTTGTTGACGCTTATTTTGATGTTTGTTTGTATTGTATCTATGTTGCTATGATAACACTTTTACCTCCGCCGGCGGAAAAGTGAAAAGTAAAGCTCCGGCGGAGGAAAAACGAAACTTCACTGCCGCCTACACAGTCGAGTAATGACGGATTTACTGACGTTTGAAGAAAATAACTATTTATTGTAATTTTTATCCCTGCGGAAACTTTCTATATGGAAGATTTTCTATTATTTTCGCTCTATGGGTCCGTTTTGGTTTCGGTTAGTGTTGGTTAGTACAGCAAAGCTAAACTGGAGGGTTTTGTCAACAATTAAATTTTTAAAAATAAATAAACTATAATTAAAATAAAAATGTTGACTTCTCGTAGCAAAACATTTTCCCTTAGTCAAAAGTGTTTGTAGAAACTAAAAAAACATTATTCGGAAACCTACAAGATTTTGGTTTAAAGAAAAAGAACCCCAAAAGTCATTTAATTTTTTCAATGATGTGAAATTCCAAAGAACAATTTTTTTATAATTTTTCTTTCTGGCAAACTCTGACTTTTGCCCCTGTATTTCGTAATAGCTGGCTCCTTTTTTAGTTTTTACTAAATCACCACCACTATCAGAAGGAAAAATCATAACATAATCATATAAATTACTGCTTATCTAACAAATCAATGAAATAAAATTGACAAATGGCAGATATCGCGCGAAAAGAAACTCGACTCGAAGCATTCCATACCTTCCTTATCTGATTAAACATCAATTAATAGCTTGCTACTTTCCCACATTAAATTCATTTCTGCTTGCAGTTTATGAGCTATTAATTGTTATTTTTTGGATTTCTAATAGATATCGCCGGTGTATGAAAACAGTTATTCTTTGTATTGTTTCAGAAAAGAATTATGTTTTGAATTGCACGGCAAATGGAGGTCAAGACTAGATCTACCCGTATATATTAGACAATATTAATATCTGTCCAATTCCACACTAAAATGACAATTTAAGAAAAGTTTGATGAAATGTATTCAAATTTTCCCCTAATGAACCTCAGAAAAATGAAAATCATTTAAAATTACCAAAATAATTAAACACAAAATTTTACTATATGTTCAAAAACCAGCCGCTTAGTTTTAATGCAGGCGTTGACTACTTGGGTTGTCCTCAAGAAAGAGTTTCATCTCCACCGTTGTGGGTCATTCTGGTAGATGATCTGCTCCAAAAACTATCTGCTGAAGGTCTCCTATGCCTAGAATATGCAGATGACATAGCGATAGTGGTGCGTGGAAAATTTAACGGAACACCATCACAGAGAATCAAAGACCTTTCAACATCGTGGACGACTGTTGTAAGAGCGAACAGCTCTCAGTCAACCCAAAGAAAACAATAGTGGTTCCCTTTACACGAAGAAGAATCTTGGGAGTGTTGTATACTTACGAATCATTGTTGATCAAATATTGACCTGGAATTCACACATTCAAAAAGTTATACAGAAGGCTACGATAGCAGTAGGTAGGAGTAGAAGAATGTGTGGGGAAAACTGAGATCTAACCTCAGCAGTTACTTGGTGAACAAGGATCAACCAAGTGGAGGCTAGGAGGTTAGTGAGTGGCGTGCAATATAAACTGTTGCATCGATAGCACCAATAAGAAAGGACACTAGCGCCGACAGCGAAAAACTGAGAGGCATACTACGTGTTGGGCATTGCCCCAAATTACACTGCTCCAACATACATGTTTGAAATCAATTTCGTTATACGAAAAAGGAATGTCTGGCAAAAAAAGACTACTAATAAGGGCAGAGGTCGTTTGGAATACTAACGGCTGAAGCTGAAGGACCGATCAACTTTTCAGAGCCGGTATATACGAACTAAGGGCGGGAACAATAACGGAGTCTCAGGAATAGTGCAGTGACTAATCAGGACAGAGACAAGCTAAGCATTTCATTAGGTGTTCCTCTGAAAGCTTACAGCTGACTTTCTAACCCAAGATTAAGTTAAAGTGCACATTATCTGGTGTATTTTTGTTGCACCATCTCTCTTCATTTAAAAATCATATAAAATTAAGCCTTGGAAGTGGTCGGGTTTAAGCCGTTTATCTCATTTCTATTCTTTATGTTTTGTTTTGTTTTTTTAATATAATTAAGCATTTCTCTTGAAACATCAGTTACCACTATGGACCTCGTAAACTGTTTAATCGATGAACACGAAGAATTGTATGAATTAGTGTTGATAGACGATGGCATTCCCATAAGAGTTTAATAACGATTAGAGTATTTTTATTCTTTTTATAACATAACGTTTTTCAAAAGGTTTCGTCTAAGTAAACAAACAGCTCTTAATACTTTGGAGTTTATAGAAGATGAAATTGAATACCTCTACTATCTGTGTAATATGTAATATAAGCTTCACTGTATAACATTGAAGTAAAAAAAATTCACCGAACTAAAATGTCAACGCCAATGTCGCCAATGCCAATCCACCCCCTATCCACCTTGGATTAATTTTGTTCGCGCGACCAAGACTTAACGAAATCTTAGCGACACGTTAGGTAAACTTGGCAATGTAGCAATTTTGGTTACTTTTCTGGTACTTTTTCTATTCCCCCTAATAGAAAAAGTACCAGAAAGTAACCAAAATTGTAACATTGCCAAGTTTACCTAACGTGTCGCTATGATTTCGTTAAGCCTTGGTCGCGCGAACAAAATTAATCTAAGAGGGACTTACTAAGGTCACGATGTTAAGCAATGACTCTTTGGTGGGATCAGGATATTTTTGTGGAGTGGCCAAGCGTATTATTAACATTACGAAATTGATAGAAACGGAATCAGGATTGAGACAAGCTAAGCATTTCATTAGATGTTCCTCTGAAAGCTTACAGCCGACTTACTAAGCAACAATAGAAAAGATATCAGCATGATGGTAGGCTTATTGACCGGCCAGTCGACTGAAAATACACCTGAATGGTCTGGCAAATGGAACCCTGTGTAGGTTCTGACAAGAAGAAAAGGAAAGTGCAACCTATGCCACTGTGAGGGTATCATGAGGACGGGTTTCAAATAAATGGGTGAAACCACTCCAATAATGACATGGTACACTAAGGAGCCTTTATCAATTTAATCAGAGATTCAAAACTGGAGGAAGTGCTCTAAAAATAGCCACAATAGATCTTACAGGTCGCAGTGGTGGGGAGGTCTTTTTGGAAAACTACCCAAGAAAGTCAAATCTAATCTAACCTGACTGCATTCGATAAGTCAGATCTAATTTCATTTGGGCCTACATATTCAATATGCCTTTACAGGTAAAAATCTAATGGGAAAAGATAGTTTGATCTGAGGTGCCATTCTCACGGCTTCAAACAGCCATATCCAATGATCATCAAAAATGTATCAAGTTCTGCGGTAGCTTCTATAAAATATCCAGCAGCTTCGTCGAGTGTCGAGGTGATACCAAGAACTTCGATATTCTTGAAGTAGCAGATTATCTATACGAAGTTTTCGGTAATTATTCTTAAAATGGTGAGGTAGTTTCTTGATGGTTATGAGTCCTCATATATCACGTACCCTTAACTGGGTGTCCATTAATCATGCAGAAGCATTTAAACTGATTTTTTTAAAATCTTGCTTTCCTGGTGGCGTTTTTGACGATTTCCTTGTACATTTCGATTTATCAAGCAAAATTATTTTATTTAAATTAATTGGAAATTTTCTTGGGTGCGCACCAACAACATTTCAAAAAATCGAATTTCTCTTGAACATGTGCAGGCTTCAAGGCTTAAACTTGAAGTCTCCCTATTCGCTATGTGCGTTACACGACGCGACATCTGGTGGTACGAAATGTGACGAATTTCTTAGATACAAACACGTCGGAATATCATAATAATAATAATAGCATTGTGAAATTGATATGATTAAAAATTCGATTCATGAAGTTCTACTGAAATTACTTTAGGATGAATGAAGGCGATTTAGAATAATTTATTTTTTCAATCCGGAAATTGATAGACAAATTAATTTTTTTTTTATGGCCGTGGCACACACACTAAAGGGAGATCCTATGGCGCTCGACGAGCGGTGTGTGTGCGAAGATGTTGATTGACATGGTTCTTGAATATTTGTAGGTTGTAATTAGTGGGAAACAGATGTCCTGGAAGTGAGTTCCACAGTGATGCAGTGCGCCAGACAAAGGAGTTCTGGTAAAGCGATGTTCTAGGTGTTTCTAGTTGTACGACGAACTGGTGCGCTCCTGCCGACTGTCGGGTCTGTCTGACAGGAGTTGCCAGGGGCGGGATTATGCGGGCTAAATCCTGGGATCATCTGCCGTGAAAGTATCTGTAAAACAGAGACATCTCGGCCACATGTCTGCGATGTTCCAGACTATCCAGATTCCGGGTCAACTCCGGATCGCCGACGAGACGCACAGCTCTCTTCTGAATGGAATCCAGCAGCCTTAGGGTGTGCTTTGGTGCGGCACCCCAGATATGCGAGCAATATTCTAAGCACGGTCTTATTTGCGCTTTATACAGCAAGAGCAACTGCTGCGGTGTATAGAGTTTTTTGTTGCGAAATAGCGTACCAAGCTTCTGGGAGGCTGATTTTGCGATGTTAGCAACATGGTCATGCCATGACATATTGCTGTTGACCGAGACACCCAGCAGCCCGATTGACGAGGATGAAGGAATGGTCGATCCTGCCATAATGATGTCAGGGCCCGCTGTATTGGCCCTCTTAGTAAACCATGCTGCTTGGGTCTTTGCTGCATTGAACTGGACCAAATTTCGGTCGCCCCAAGTTTGAACTTTCTCCAGGTCTTGATTAATTGCTGTAATCTGCTCCTGTCTGCGGTGATGAGTCTCAGTCGCTGGTAAGGGTTTTTCTGATCTAAAGTGGGAGACAAGGGTACTGTCATCTGCAAAACTGTAAACAGGATTTTTCGTTTCGAACAGCAGGTCATTAATATAGATGAGGAACAGAGTTGGTGAAAGTATTGCGCCTTGAGGCACGCCCGCGTTGATGGTGAATGTGTCCAAGATGTGTCCATCGACTGCAACGTGTAGGGATCGGTTCTTAAGGAAACTGGCCAGCCAGCTGCAGAGAGAGGCGGGCAGTCCCAAGGACGGCATTTTGTTGAGCAGTCCGTCATGCCAAACTCTGTCGAATGCCTTTGAAATATCCAACGCAATCGCTCGAGACTCTCCGTAGTTTTCAATTGCCCTACTCCATATATGAGTGACATAGGCCAATATATCTCCTGTCGATCTCTCTTTGCGAAAGCCGTATTGATTATCGCTGATTATTCTGTTGCTCTCGAGGTACCATCGTGCCGAAAAAAAACTGGGACAACAAAATTCTCGTTGTTGAATAGCTCCTAGGCTATAAAGAGTATGCAAAATCTATTGAGGATAGGTTATCATTGTTGTCATGGAAGTGAAAAGGTTAAACACCAAAACAATAATACTAGTACCTTTTGTAAAAGTACGAGGAAAAATTAAAATACGTATGTTTATTGTTTTAAAATGTAACAAAAATAAAAACAAGATTTTTTATTTGGTATTTGCACCGCTATTATCGATTAAGGCTTGCAAACAGTCGCTTTATGCCCGGTGGTTAACGCAGGCATTTCAAAAAATATATTTCTTTTGACATATCCGTCAATCACAACATTAAATCGAACTGGTAGCTTCAAAACAAGCTAATAGTCCGGCAGATTAAACTACATCTTGCTGTCCCAGTTTTTTTTCGGCACGATGGTACTTGAGTAGGTGCTGGTTGACTACACGTTCCATGACTTTGGAGATTATTGGAAGCAAGGCAATTGGGCGATAGTTTGAGGGCGTGGTTTTCTTGCCATTTTTTGGAACAGGTTGCACTCGAGCGACTTTCCAAGAGGATGGGTAAATCCCTTTTCTGTAAGAAAGAGAAAAAAGCCTGGAAAAAACGGGTGTTAGTTCGTTGGCGCAGTTCTTTAGCACGATGGCAGGTATTCCGTCCGGTCCTGATGCCTTTTGCGTATCTAGTTCTTTAAGGATTTTGCGAATATCACGGTGAGAAAACTTGACTTCTGCCATGGTAGTGTTGATGTTCGGTATACTGGGGAGAGTCTTGCCTTGGGGCACGTCTAAAGTAGAGTGCGATGAAAACATTTTGGCGAGCATGTTTGCTTTTTCCTTGGCTGTAGTCGCCGTGATGCCACGTTCGTCCGTCAAAGGTGGGAGAGACGTTTTTGTAAAGTTGTTACTTACTGCCTTTGCTACCGACCAGAAATTCCTGGAACCACTGGGGCATTGCAAAAGTTTATTCCTGATCCTTTGATTGTGTTTGTCCTTAGTTTCGTCGATCACGCGTTTGCACTCGTTTCTCGCTTCGATAAAGTAATTGCGATTTTCAGCGGTCTGATTTTGCTGCCAGTACTTATAGGCTTGCTGTTTCCTTCCTACAGCTCTTTCGCATCTTTTGTCGAACCAGGGCTTTCCTTTTGATGGTAACTTGATGGAATTTGGGATGTATGCTTCCATTCCTGAGGAGATTTCTTGCATGATCTCTTCGCAGCAGTCTGACGGGTGGTCAGTGGTAAAGCAGACGTCGAGCCAAGGAAAATCTAGGTAGAACTGCCTTAGATCGTCCCAGTTTGCAGAATTGTAATGCCAGATTTTGCGAGGCAATGGTGGATCCTTCTGTATGGGTGGCAATTCACAAACCGTTGTAATAAGTTTGTAGTTGGAGGTACCTAATGGCGGACCAACTGTAACCTTGTACTGGTCAGGATTGGTGGTCAGAAAAAGATCCAGGAGAGCGGCGAATTCGCCCCTCTCTGAGATTCGAGTTGGTTCGTCTACAAGTTGAGTAAGCCCGCAGCTGATGGCAAATGCTTCAGCTTCTCTACCTTCGTTGTCGGTCTTGTTGTGATGTTTGAGCCAGTTGGTGTTGTGGGCATTGAAGTCTCCCAGAACGATTATTTCTGAACTGGGGTGATCGACCTGTATTGAGTCAAAAGTGGAAGCTAGTGTTGAGAAAAAGCTTTGGAAGGCTCTATCGCTCGGAGGGCGATAGAGACAACATATAAACTTGGTTAATCCCTTGGCGGTGAACTTGAGCCACATGACGTCAAGGTTGTTCGGTTCGAGTGTTTCCTCGCGGTGACATGAAAGGTCGCTTCGGACAAAAAGGCATATTCCGAACTTATATCTAAATCGGGTATGTAAGTCGTAACCAGGATAGAGGTAGTTCACTGTTGTTGTTGTAGAACACACTTGTGTTTCTGTAAGGGCTAATATGTGTGGGCTATTTGCTTGTAGATGTTGGTGTACCGAATTTATGTTTGTATTTAGGCCTCTTATGTTGCAGAAATCTATTCTAAATTGGTTCGGTATCTTTGCTCTCTGTAAAATGCGGAATGAAGGGCTCCCAGGGCCACCCAGCGCCCGGAGATCCGAATGGCCGGGGAGTTTACTTCCGAAATATTTTGATCCTGGAAGCACCATCATGTCCATATATTCCTACTGTGGAACCCGGGACCACCAGCGCGGAAGCGGAACGTGATTTGGGAAAACCACTTAGCGCTTCCCAATTCTGGTGGGGTGGTCTTTCACCGGACGATGCGAGTAGGCTTATGCATCTACCACCTAGGGCCGCTTTCACTCGAAGCATCGGCCTCAGACTCATTCCTTTGGCGGTCCCTAGTCTGACAGTGGTAAAAATGGGGTTTGTTGGGTCACTCCCCAGTGATCAGCTCTAGACTTTGTACTTTGGTGTTCTACAGCCTGGAGGAGGACGATGGGATTTGATGGGCCACATCCCGTGGCAACTCTGAATGGTGGGGGCGTCACTCCCCGTAATCAAACTGCTCTCACCAGTTTGACGTTCCTGCCAGCCAATACAATGCAGCCCCTCTTGTCACAAACTGTCATTGATCGGCTCCAGACTTTGTACTTTGGTGTTCTCCAGCCTGGGGGAGGACGATGGGATTTGATGCGCCATATCCTATGGCAACTCGGAATGGCGGGGACGTCACTCCCCGTAATCAAACCCCTCTCACCAGTTTGACGTTCCTGCCAGCCGCTATTAAATATATTTTTCGGGATTATTAGTGCTGTTCATTGCACTAATCATAAGAACCGGCTTCAAAAGTATCACACAGGTTATGATACTTACTTTTGTTTTCTTACGGCTTCAATTCACTTTCTTCTTTGAGCTAATTTATGTTTAGCTGTTGGAAAACAGTAAAATTTATACTCATAATCGTTCGTATTATTCGCACAATTTCTAAGGTAACCTATTATATCAAATTCTTCGATGTATTCCACGTGAATATTTGTATAGTAGCTAAATAAAGTTCCAAATTTCTCCGACTCGCGCGCACGATCGTTCGTCATTTCTCCCGCTACCCTGAGGCACAGAGCGAATATCATCTTCGTATTGATGATTGTGCACATGTTTAGAAAGTTTCAAAATGTACCGAAAAAATTCCTGAATCAATTTTTTGATGTTCATTGGCGGTGCCGCTACACTTCATTATACTTTCTACATGGAAAATACGAACAGATTTTTGATTGTTTCGAAAGGCATTTAAACACGTGCACTAGAGTAGCATAACGTTATACTTCTATGCTGGGGTTCGAAACCTTCTGCGAAATGCACTAAGGCAGAGTTTTATCCACAATAGCGAAACAGAATTTTTACATTCGACGCGCTTTCGCTAATCATGTTTAATACTAATTAACTCCTGGTGATGCTAATATGTGTTGAAACGAGCGTCGAGTGCAAAATAGTTATTTGTGTATTTAGAGCGCAAAGTAACCGATTGCCGCTTGAGAAAGAATGTTACTGCGCGACGCGTAGCGGAGCGCAGTAATCTTTCGAAAACGGCAATCTTACTTTGCGCTCGAAAAACACACAGAACTTTTTCTACAGCCGCATTTAAAAAAATTAAATCCACATTTTTCTCTATACTTATTCTGAAATTTGCAAATGACTGTCAGTTTTGACATTTTATATTCGGCCTTCTCGCATATTTAGAACAGGAGTGCCAGCAACAAACTGTAAGAAACGCACGACTGTCATATATTTATCTTCGGTTTCCATGACCATTCATAGCGCACTCGACAGAAAAAGTGAGATTTTTCTTTTCCATGTTCGCGCTAGAGCGCAAAATAAGGATCCACGGCATTCGTCTATTTTGCGTTTTCATTTGCATTTAGCAATTAGTCATTTTGCGCGCGGCTGTAGAAAAATTCTATTTCGGTATTGTGGATAAAACTCTGTTTTAGTGCATAACGTTAATGTCCGAAAATAGTTAATTATGTTACACTTACTAAAATGGAATAGAGGTAGCTTTCTCAAGGAACGTTTACAAACAAATGCTAATGGCTAAACTAGTTAGATATAGGTATGATATTCATAACTGAAGAGCAAATTTCAGCAGTTTTCCAAAACAGTAATAATATACAATTTAATACATTTAACTTTAGACACTTTCTCAAGTATCTAAAGTACTTTCACTTTTAAACCACCCTGTATATTGAAACTAAGATTTGATAAGAGAGCAAAAAGTCTCCGACCGAGTTTCAGTGGCTTAGTATATCAGAGTTCAAAAATATTAGCATTTTTAGAGGGAATGGAAATAGAAAACACTTAATATCTCGATAATGGTAATAAGTAAGTATAGAAAAATACTAAGGACAGTTTTTAAGAACGTAATAGGGAAAAAAATGCTGTGGGTGCTTAAGGCCAAACGACAGAAGTGAAACCTTCAACAAAATGTTACAAAAAAACTACATAAAAAGCATGGTTATAACCGCATGACACAAGAGGAAACGTCAGCAGAGCGATATATAAAATTAAAAATAGTTCACGCGTTTGAAGTGAAGCCTGCATAAAACTATAAACCAAGGGGTCACCCATGCAAGTACTAACCATGTCTGATATTGCTTAACTCCAGTGATCGGACGACAATTATTACTTTTTACCTTTTATTCTTGGCAAACATATGAGAACTGTATACTGTGTATATTCACGGATCCTAAGCACTCCAGAATTGGAGTAAAAATGAGGTGCTGTGATTGGTAGGTTGAAGCTTAAAGCATTTCTCAGAGGGAACAATTGATCCCGTTTAATTGAAAAGAGGACTGACACCTGGCTCCCTTCTCGCTCCGAGACGCAACCAAGCAAAACTGGCCCAAATTTAAAAAAAGAAACAAACA
>MU182452.1:45568-78606 GCA_016904865.1 Pissodes strobi | reverse complement strand
CGACGGGAATCGAAAGTGGGCCGTGCATATCAAAAGCACAATGTTTGGCCACTGAACTAACAGACCTGTTGAAAGCAATTTACTGGAACGTAAAAATATGGGTAATTCTGTAATTCTGATAAATTCGGCATGTATTTCTGTTTAATTAACCTAAAATAAACTTGACTTTATCTACTTAAGATTCCTAATGCAAACCATTTTTTTTACAATCATATCACCCAAGTATGTGCTTTTAAATCTTAAAACCGCCGTAAAAATTTTTAATACACCCTGACCATCCAACAATAACAATCCGAACACTAACAGTTCTGTTAAATTCAACGAACTCATCCTGTATAAAAGGCATCATTGCTTCTAAAGTGTCTTCATAAACGATTTTTACATAGATTATTTCCAAATAATCGATTTTTCTATATAAAAAATATTATTGAAAAAAATCGAAACATCTCTACAACCGATGTTTTTCATTTTCTCTTAGAAGCTAATTTTCCCAACATTTTCGAAACAGAGGCATATTTAGCGAGCTTTTCTCCTCTAAATTCGCCATCGAACTGTTGTCTCGGTTTTTTTTATCCTTGTGACTTGTTCGGCGCTAAGAGACACAAATTAACTCTTTTTGCAAAAATATTCAACCAAAAAAATACTCACCACTTCGATCAATTCTCGCCAATGTCAATAGGGTTCTGAAGACATTCAAAACTATTATGTCCAGACTGTTTCATCAAAATTAATAAATTTTTTCGACAAAGTTTTCACTTCAAAAATTAATTAGTGGCTATATAAGAGCATTGCAGATATTAATCCACTGCAACAATATAGAACTTATCTCATGATAAGACAACAAACATGCATTATTAAACTGAGAGCCAAATTGGCTAGGAAAACATAATAGTAGCACCTTATATAGACCGTCATGAAGATATATAATCACTTGATGCAGGCTCTATCATTAGGCATGGGTATAATAATATTCTTATCCGTCACAGCACACGACAATTTTGTCTCCTATTTTTACAAAAATTTTCCTCGATTCTTCACGCCGCCAATTCCTTCCTCGTGTACTGTAATTATTTCTGTACATTTTAGTTTTTTCATTTATAGATATGCTTGCTGCATTATTAGGATGACTAATTATAATGGGCAGAGTCGAAGTAGTAAAATAAATTAACTGAATTGTACTTTACCAATGTTAAACATGAGGCAACACAATTAATAGATTCTGATGTCCAATTTACTGGCATGCACACTCCATTTCCGAGAATTTAGAATAAAACCTTAAAATAATCGAGTATGTCGAGCATCAAATAAAAAAGAAGTTTTAAATATAATATGCTTAATATTATTTTCGATGAGTTCAATAAAAAGTTTGAACTATTTATTTATATTAAAATTGTTAATAATAATTATCCTCAAAAAATGCTATAAAGGTAACTATGACTTTCATTACGCCGTGCCTTAGCTAATTCGTTGAGCCACTTCAAAAGATTCCTGGACAAAATATTTTCACAGAGCTATTCGTTTTTTACATTACGAAAATATTTTAATTGAAATATCAAATTCAACTGTGGGAAGTGGGAATATTAACGTTTGCTTGGATACGTATGGAGGTTGACCTAAACGTCGTAAACTTCCAGTTTAATTGTCACCTACATAGACATTTTGGTGCCAGTGAATTTTTATTGTTTCTAGCTAATTTTGGGATGCAGTATCCAAAATAGCCACCAGATTTGGTCTATCAGATCTAGTTTTTAAGATTCGCTATATTGGCTTAGTATAGAATAAAATCCTCTTATTTTTCAGCTACCGTCAGTTAAAAAAAAACAAAAAAATCTAAGAGATATTTATTTTACAAAATAGATAAATATTGGTTCATCATTTATCACTTACAAATTCTCATTTATAAGACTTTCTAATATGGAGTTTACCAGGGCAGTGTCGCTTAAATCTCCCTATATAATCGACCATCATGTGACTATCGATATCGATCTCTCATAGTTTTAATATCCTGATGGAATCTGCCCCTGTTTTTTAATAAAATCATCGGTTTCCGGAAAACCTAGAAACCGATCTAAGTGGTTGTAGAGCTCGTGAACTTTTATGCACATGTTAGAACCGAGAATATTATAGTTAGGAATAATATTTTTCACTAATTCTCTATAATTCTCTGCCATACGTTGCCTAGAAAATGTTACAATACTTGAACAAATAAACACCATGAACAACCGTTAGATTCAATCTCGTTCATTGAGGTGATAAATTCTGGATCTTCAATAAGCTACCTTATGTGTGAACCATCAAGTAATCCGGTTTTCAGATTTTCCATGCTATTCCCAGGAAATGTAAGTGCCAAGTAACCAAAACCAAGTCCATCTAGCAATTCCTTCATAAGCACAAATTTTATATGCAAAGGAACAAATATGATTTTTCTCTCGATTGCAAGAGGTCCGTTGATCGATCATATTTTGTTTTCCTTGAATTATGACGTTCTCAAAGATCACGTTCTGTTAACCTGGTACTAATCCTTAACTCCACTGTCCTAAATAAAAAAGAAACCAGGAAATTTTGATGTGCGAAAAATAAAATTTCCCATTTTTAGATCGACACAAATCACTCACTTAGTCATATTGTTTCATATTTTTCTTTCATGCTGGTTGAATGACCAGTGGGTATGGAACCAATCACATTTCCACATTTAGTCAGGAGCCATTGGTTTGGTGCGTATTTTGGCAAACCCTTCAGTCCACTAATATTAATTTATTTATTAAAGGGCATAGCCCGATTTCACAATAATTTATGGTTATAGCAAAACAAACATTGACTTAATCAATGTAACAAATTACACTAAACATTAATAAGGAATTATATTTGTAGAATTATATAATATTTTACAAATTATTTAGGAAAGAAACTTAATTTAAAATAGAAATTAGAAAATTAAGACAATTTTGGAAACCGAGTTCTTAAGTTCCATATAAAGCTTGTACATTTCTTTAAGAAACAGCGACTTGGGTGAAAAAATTGCACCTCCGGGGCCAGTCTGCAAGACAGTATCTGAATAACAGTCCTATCCATAATTGATTGGGCATATGAAAAGGACCACGAGGAGGAGTATCCCTTGAGGGCACATGAAACCTGAAATTCGATTTTACTCAACAATGACGAATGTTAGTATTTACTGCTTAATATACATTCCAAGTTCTCTTTGACGGCAATACAATTCTAAAATTGCACTCTCTTGATACTCAGAGTGTTTACATTGTTAAACGGATTTCAGACACAAGAAGATTACTCAAGATAGGATCTTGTTATAACCTTTTTATAGCTGTGTGTTATCTATGGACAGCAAGCTCTGATGGGGGTTTCATCAGAGCTAGCTGTCCATAGATAGCACCAGACACCAAATCTCTCATTTCAGAGATGGTTGCCAGCATCTGATCACCACTGCAATGGGGATGTCCAAGAGCTATTCTATTCGATGAAATATGATAACGTCACTCTTGGAAGCATTTAAATCTATACCATTTACGCCACACCAGGTCACCAAACGATGCAGATCAGATTGAAGTCTTAAACAATCCTCATAGGACTGCGCTAATTGAATTTTCAAGTCGTCTGCAAATAAAAGGATCGGTTATGCCCAAAACAAGAGCACCGATCATTAATAAATAATGTGGAAAAAATAAGCTCCTTGAGAAACTCCATTGATTTGAAGTTATTAAATCGTACAATCTGACCATTCTGTTAAATAACTCGGCAGTATCCAATATAAAAAATGAAATAAAATAAGAAAAAATTGGGACTGGTGTTAAAAACAAAAATAATTTTATATTTGCTTCATACATAGCTTCCACAGAAACCAAGAAGGCGGATTTTGCATCTCGATTAAAGCCCATAGATACAGAATATCAACTGAAATAAGCTAAATATAATTTAATATGCCAAACAAAACTAAACACAAAATGGCCGATTTATGCTTCTTGGGGCCTCGATCCAGACTCTACATCCATTGACGCCTTCATATTTCACTGGAGCTATGTTATATGCTTTTCCACCATATACCCTAATTTCAAGGACCTGAAATAAAATTATTAAAGATCAAGCAACAGGCATCGTTGTAGTAGGTACCTAACTGGCTTCTCAAAACTGGTTCCCACTCTTTACCAAATTACTTACCGGAACTCCAATTTATTTAAAACCCCCTCTCACTTTCACCTTTCAGGACACCACACCCCACGCAGCAGACTCTTACGCATTGGTGGCAGGGAAATTATCAGGATGTCAATGCGCTATCGACACAATACTGTCGTCAATATCAGTAGGCCTACAAAACAATGTGAGTCTTGTTATCGCAGGACTACTGCAAATCAAACAATTTTAAATTGCCTATCCTTATGTAATTTTTTCAAGAGCAACTAATAAATAATTATTTTTCTTATTCGTCTGTAAACATTCACAGGTCCGCAATCAATTTAATAGGCTCCCATCTGCAAACGATGAAAAACTAATAAATAGTTTCCTAAAAGGCGTTTACAACCATCGACCCCCAAAACCTAAATACAACAATACCCTCAGATTGTTTTAAATTACTTGAAAACCTTACCTCAAAGTTAATTTCCTTTGAGGAAAAGGGTAGCAGATCATGTTCTCTTTTATGATAAAATGTAGTTTTGGTGTAAGTTGATTTTATTCATTTTATTTAGAGGCAAATATTTGGGAAGACTGCTATGCGAACTTCAGATCTCTAATGAGATTATTCAGTTCTTGTTGATTGGCATGTTAAAAACTTGCTGAATCTGTGTCAAAATCACTGTTATTTTCTGATACATTGAACTTCATTAACCCTTGATGATTCTGTATCAACTTCAGGGAATCTTAGTTAACTATTTAATAATGCAACTCAGTATTTCTTCAAAATGCAGTACATATCTCTTGGCTGAATCTAGATCAGGATATATCATCTCAGATGGAAGTTTCTTATTAATTGTTCCGATTTATGCCTTTGATATTTACGAGACATAAATGGTAGTGATGGTTTCTTGATTTCCTACAAAGCATTGGTACCACAAGCTTTACGCACGTCCTTTTTTCGACTGTCATACGAAATGTGGAACATGCTGGTTTCCCAAATAAAAATAAATTCAATAATAGGTTTCCTACTTTCTTTCAAAGTATACTTGTCACATACATAACATAAACGTCTGGATAATTAAATAATAATAATAAATAAATAAATAATCTTTATTGCATTACAAGTTCACACACCTCTGTGTAATATTTTATATTACCAAAGACAACAAAAATAAACATGCGAGAAGCGATTGTCGCAACATATTGCTGCTTTTACCTAAAACGAAAGATGTCGCAAACAGATTTTTTTCTATTTGCTGCTGTTTCATTTCACAAAAACTAGCACTATGTCACAAAAACCGCCTTATCTTATCTCTGCCAATAAGGAAGGAATACCCCAATTGCAACGAAAACCTATACCCTGTATAGAGATCAACTTCACCTATCAAAACTCAATAGTTAACTGAATTGGATAAGGCAGAGGTAGACACGAAATAACATGGGCGAAGTACCTATATTAGTTCGTGGTGGGGTTTACGCAGGTATAGAAACGTAGGACTTTAGGGTCATGGGTAATACCCAAGTAACTCACACTGGCTAATTTTAGGTTATAGCCTCTAAAGATATCCTTATATTTTTATTGTTTTTGCCTTTTATCAGAATTTTTGGATTCAGCATATCAAAAACATCTAAAATCAGTTCTTATTTTTTTTCTACCAAAAAATCATATTGTTGGGGTGTGTAATAAATAGAATAATTAATCCGCATATTTTATCATTTTGTTTAATCTGAAACACGGATACATGCCGGCCCTGTTCACGGAACTGCATGAATGCTTAAAAATTACATATTTTTTATTAGCTACTAAAATATATTCGAACAGTGAGCAAAATTAAGATTAGCCGTTCTCTCGAACTAAACGTCTTTATTAAACCGTACAAATCGCATTAAAAGGTCACTATACAATGCAGCGATCGAGGCATTAACCTTTGTAGAAAATCTCTCCATCTCAGATGGAAGTTTCTTATTATTGGACGAAGTTAGATGATGATAGGTTCTGTAATAGGAGGTACCAGGGCGGAAAAATACAGGGTATATTAAAGTATGATGGGTCGATTTTCTTTCGTATGCTGAAGTTCCTGCAAGATGTTTTGCTTCCTACAAGTAAATTAGACAAAGGACCACACACATAACTCACTGTTCATGAGTTTTGTTGAAACCGTATAATTGTTAATGTAGTTTTTGGCACCTTAAGTAATTTCACAGAATTTAAATCAATTCCCTGTGCCAGTTTTTACGATGTAGAATGACAAGATTTAAGCGATGATTGCAGTCAGGTGCAACGCAAAGGATCACCAGTTATGTGGCCACGTCCATTTTACTAAATTGCAATTAATTATTCCTAATTAAAATATTGATGCGGGCTAGATAAGGTTTTTTTCTATATCCTGACACGGCAAAAAGCTTTATTTAAATATAATAACTGAACAACGTTATAAGAAATAAAATATATGCTTTATCTGCATGGACAAATAGACGGAAAGGGATCCTAGTCATGGAAAGACGAGTAGAAAACACAAATTCTTAAATTTGTCTTTTTTTTCTTTCGTTTTGAACTTCGCTTGAAATATAACAGCATCACGTGTTATAATAGAAAAGGCAAGAAATTGTGTATTTGTTTTTTCTAATTTTCTTTCTATTTTCGTTGTCACATTTGTCTTTCTTTTAAGGGAAAAACTTACATACAATTGAATATACACCGCATTTGTTTGAACTGTGATGCCGCCTGAAGAAGGCTATAGCCTATGGTATTTCATGTAAATGGCAGACAATAATCTTGAATTAATTGCTAAAGATAAACAAACGAATACGAAAAAACCCAAACAAAACTGTAAAAATAAAAATTTCACAGTGTAAACTTACAAACCAAGGAAATTGCAAACAAAAAACAGCAAAAGCTAAATTAGGAATCCAATAGAAGGGGTCACTTGGCAACTTTTGCGGAACAGGTGTAATAACTGATCCAAAAAAAGTATAGCTCCTTTCTGTTCCACCCTCAGTCGGGACTCTCTCTCTCTCCCTCTCTCTCGAGAAACCTGTTACACTACAGCCGGTTTTTAATATTACCAAATATGCTCAGCAGGAAAGCAAGCCATGCGTCTTAAGTCACCTTGAAATAATGGAAATATCCGCGCCCTTAGTAAACTGCATGCAACGATCTGTGTTGGTGTTAAGCCTAGTTCTCAGAGCTTCGACTGTCGCCAGTTACACTCTCTCTGGCCAATAGGAGATAAGTTACGTTAGAACCTCTAACCCCCTCCACTGTGTCGCCAGTTCGCTGTCGGTGTAGTTGGCTTGAAATGTTTGAATCAACTTCACTTCATTTTCTTTGTGGAAATTGTGTTGTAATGATAGATGGTTGACATCATTGTGTCGTGATGGCTGTCGCTCGACATTGAAAAAGCAAGGAGTGGGGGTCTGTCTCGTGCGTCGAAGCTCTGATAACTAGGCTTTAGAGGAGCATTTTCCCGCATTTTATTTTGTTCGTATCTTTAAATATTTAAAACGTCATGCTTTGCTTTCTGATCGCTCCGGTATTAAAACGAACCAAAACTAACCAGCATTAACCCAGGGCATGTCCAATATCCAGAAAACACACATTATATTATGGAAAGCGCGCTGAGACCGTGCATATTTGCATTATTTCAGGATGGCGTATGAATATAGGCGTGGTTTGCGATCATGCTGTATATATCTGGTGATACTGTGGCCAGTGTTTCCACTATTTTAAATATATCCTCGTACTTGCATTTGGCAACAATGTAGTAGAGGGCTAACTAACTTCTGACAATAATAATATTAAGAACAGAAATCGCGTCAGAGAGTACCATTCAGTAGAGCATCGGCTCCAATTCATTTTGGAAGCCGATTCCTAAATACCTAAATATTTTTTGTGCATTTAAAATTAATACAATGGCTTTCAGAGTCTTGGCAATGTATTGCTTGTTTTTTTTTTCTAATTTAACATCTCGGTTCTTTTTGAAGGGATTCGAATAACCTATATTTCTTAACACAGATGGTTTATATTTTTTGAGATGTGCATAATATATTGATTTCACTGGTAGGGATTTTCTTTTGCACATACTATGGCTAGTTCAAAGACTATTTATTTGTAGTTGTAGTGTAGTTGTAGTAGTATTTGATGACAGGCCAAAACGCCTAACTAACATGCCCGGAGGGCCCATGCATCATACCTGAGATTTTTTCCCAACAACCAGCCTACATACAGTCCACTCCAATCTTCCTGCACTATGATCTGAAGATCAGGATTTCGCTTTATGGCAAGTACGCCCGCGCCCCCTAGCTAAGGCAGCGCATCTGTACGGGCAATGAAGAAGAGAAGCTCATCCTCCCTCCCGCACCTTCGACAGGTAGCGCTTTCCCCAAGGTCCATCAGGCTCACCTGTCTTTTTAGATGGCAGTGCCCTCTTATAACCTCTACCAGGGAGCCCAGGACCTCCTATCCATTATCAAGAGCCATTTCAATCCTGGTTTTATCAGGTTCAGCGATGAAGCATCAAACTTCCGATATTCATATTATTTCAAGCATCCACATGTATCGCTACTTACCAAATATCGGTAAGTATAACGTAGTCCTAGATTGTATGATGGGACCCTGTGACGCCGAAGTGAAACCGGTCTTTATACTCGGGTGAAACTTCCTGAAATATATCCTGGCGAATGCAATACGAAAGTTGTCACGGGCCTATTTGGCTAACGTATATCGTAGCGTAAATAAACTTAGAATTCGTCACCGTTCCTATAGCTTCAAGCGCATTTATATTTTTGAGCAACAAAACCTCGCAGATTCCGTCGGTTTGCTCCGACGATATCCTGATCGAGACAATTAAAAATAAAATTTGCGTCACCAAACAAATTTCAATTTCGAAGGAATTGAATTTTGCGCGTGAGGACCCCGAAAGTGAAGTCGGTGGCTTTTAATGTTTCTGGCTTTCGTAACGCATACTGTAAATAAAGCCCACCTCTACTCTCTGACATTTGAGCTACGGCCTAATTTGTAAGCTCGGCGACATCTCGTTCTAGCCTACGCATCGACATACGTAAATTCATTCAATTTCTAATTTTAAATTCTGAAACTTAAAATGGGATTATTCACTCTCAGTTCTTTCTAAGGTGGAGTGAAGGTTTTGCGCCCATTAGAAGGACAGAAAGAGCGTAATAAAGTTACAAAATATGCAAAACAGTGAACGCATAACGTTATAAAACGTGTGATGCGGCAAACGAGTACGTTACAAAACGTATGTTACGACGAGGCGATTGAAAGCAGAGGGGGAGGTATAGTGTTGGTAAAGACAGAATGAGAGAGTACCCGGTGACACGACAAGGCGAATTTTTGTTCTGGTCCTTGCACGTCGTCTGTGCCGAAATCGCCTATCTTTCACTGACAAGAACCGAGCATTGAACGGGCAGAATCTAATGCATAGTATGTTCTGCCAATTATTGTGTCAGCGACTTCGCATAAAATAAAAATGTATAGTATGTTCTACCATTAGTGTCGCGAATTTGCATAAAATAAATTTTAAATTCTGTTTTTGTAGATTAAGTTTCACTGATGGTATGTAATCGACAATCACGTATTTTTTACAGAGGGTCGCGTTCTTTAGAGTAAAATAATGTTTCACTCATAAAAAATATTTTTTTGGTTTTAAAATGTAAGCAGATAAATGTTTTAGAGATTAATATTATTTTGTTTGTCGATATTGTATTAAAAACGCGAAAACGTCGATGGGGTATCGACGGACTAAAAAGTAATCATCAGTATCACTTTTCCGGCATAGGCAGCAAAGTTAAAACTTGCGATTTGATATCATAGATGCAATAGAAAAGCAGCGAGCACAGCAAAGTCATGAATAAAAAATGAATCGCTTCATAAAAATGTCTTATTATTATTCGGTTATCTGAAATATTTCTCAAGTACTGGTATTTCACATCGTTTGTTTGATGAGGATCTTTTTACATTTCATTTACAGTTCGTTTAAACGCCCAGTCGCCGCATAATTATTCCACATGCATTTTTTGAAAAGCTTCATTAAATTCGGACGGAATGCTCGAGGTCGCTGTCCAAATAAGATTATGGTAATGAATATGGCCACGAACAAAGGTTGTATGATATATTAAATAACAGTAACAGATACAAAGAGGATTCCATTAAAATAAAGAGAAAAACAAGAAACGAGCCAGCGTGCAGCATAAGTATTTAGTATATCCGCATACAGAGACCATCCATCTACATACTCCTTCAGTCATTTGCCCTTACATTTAACTTCTTGTCGACAACGTTAAGAGGATATGCAGCGTCCGTCATTATGTTGAACTTATATGCAATTTTCTCCAAGTATGAACAATATTGATGGATTGCGAATGTATGGAGTGCAGTCAGTGAATCAGGAGACCAGGAGGGTAGGAGGAGCTTTTTTTTTAGAGAAGCATACAACAATAATTCAGATGAAGGTGGACGCTATCGTGCTGGTAGCCACAATAAAGTCTAGGACGGAAAGACGAAGGCATTCAAAATGCAATGCTCTTCTGAATGGGTATGGTAAGAACCCAATACATTTTGATGAGTATGCAAAAAAGAAATGATTGCAATAGTGGAGCAGAGATAATTCCAGTAGGTATTAAGATGATGTACTTATTAATTATTACAGTTGCTTGCAGATGCCTTTGTATCGGCAATGAACTTTTATTAACCAAAATTGATTGTATTAATGTTTTGGAACTTTTGGCAAATGATTCTAATATCGATATATTTTGAAGAATAACTAGCCTTATTCTTATCTCGTTTTAACTCTTATGATATTTATCCCTCAATACGTGAACATATAAAAATCAAGCTGGACTGCAAGCTTCTGTATTGACAGTATTTTTACTAATTATTGTGGTTCTTATACGTCCAAGGTGTTACGAATTCACATATCTTGTCATATATATCAAAAATTAATACTCAATCTGATATCCTTCAGATAATTGAATGCAAGAAGGAACTGGGCATTTGGTTGGTCTTGAGAAGAGCGAATAGAACTTTTATAAATACCAAGCATAGGTATAATAGTTTATTACTAAAAACTACACAACAACAATATGTATATACAATATTGCACAATGGCAATAAATCAAAAATTGCATGGTAGATTGTGGCAAGGTAAAGGGCACTAATGGGAACAAGAAAGATATTGGTATTCCTACACACATAGAAAAGATCTATTGATCTAAAAACAGCGAGGAGTTCAGATCATTCCTCTCCTTATGAAGAAATAAATATTTATTTTGAAATACTTTTCCTCGCCATAAGAACATGTGAAGTTCGAATATATTTTGTTTTATTTGAATTCGCTGAGGTGAAGAAATACTTCTCTCGACACAAAGTAATATTCTTCTGCCACATGAAAGTCAATATGCTCTTGGAATAACATCAATTCCCTCAGCTTGAGAACTCTTTTCTATGTATGTAGTACACCGCAAGATGACTATGATTCAAGCAGCTTCTAATTATAACGGACACATTTCTATCGAATAAGATGTCACAATATAATGACACCATATCTTTAACGCCCGTTATCAAGGTGGATCAACTTAAAATAATAAATGGAATTCAAAAATAAGAAGAGCTCTGCCTATGATACGATGCCTACTAGCATCGTAAGCTTCTATACCTCTTTGTTATATGATAAAAAGATAGATTGATAAGTATCTTATCATCTTTTTCTAGGATTTTAGAAAAGGCAGTATGTGCACATTTACTGATTTTATCTTCTTCACAAATACATAAAAAATTAAGTCAATCTGCATTTGTACCGCGGGAAGCAATTATTAATACTGCAGTTTATGACTTTATGAGTAAGACTGCTTTGACAGACATAAAGTAGCATTTGGTTCAATATTAGAGCTGTCAAAGGACTTTAATTCTAGATCATAACATACCACTTGACAAATTAATAGGTTATAAAGTTAAGTGGCTCCAATGCATTAGACCCTTTACTTGCAGATTCGCACGTAAAGGGACTTGGCTCACTTGATTAGTCTGCACTATTTTTCTGATGATAGGTTGCTGTCTATGGGTGTGCCTCAGGGCAATATGGTCGATTTTTTATTGTTTTTGTAGGCAGTGTGAGCTTAAATTAAAGGTCGATAGTAATTAGTCAACTTTGCTGATGACACAAATCAATTAATGAGGCACTCAGTCAACGTTGCGCTGAATGCTAGTAAAGGAGTGTTTGAAAACTACAAATGAGTAGTTTGTTTAGAACAGCTTGGTTTTCAATACAGAGAAATCTAATTTTGTCGTTTTTAACCTAGGCAATCGGCATGGGACTGCTCAATAGCTGCTGATATACTGAAAAAAAAATAACTTTCAGAAGCAAAATTCTTCTATAAATTAGGAAAGAGAAGTTGGCTAGACAGTTGTTGCTTCAGTATGAGAGTTTTAAAGAACTGCCTTGATTTTGAAATATTATGCTGATCGAAGAAAGTCGTTGCGTTTGCGAAATTTACGGGAATGGTTTCATTACCGTTCTCAATATCCTTCCATAGCACCAAAAAATCACATTAGATAATCCTCAACACCTATAGCAGAAAGAACATCAAGAAGAAGAGAGTCCTGGACTTTACAAGACACGAGGCAATTAAGAGGCATGCCAACTTGCTAGACTTTCACATCTCAGCAACTTGACCTACCAATATTTGAATTAAGGAGAAGAACATGAAAGGGCCCTGAGCTAGAAAATAGAAAAGAATCAATAGGTCAAGTCACTATATGACATGTCATCACACCAAATTCCTCAATACTATTTTAAGAGGCACTTCTTGGTGAAAATTACCGATAGGAAAGACTGGAAGAAATGTCCCCCACCAGTCAAGGCTCAAGAGTCGGCATCTATGGAGACAAGCCAAGACCAAAAATAGTCATAAGTTTAGGAAATCATGCCCCAGTATTCCAGGTGGCAGTTGCTTTTAACCATTTAATTAATACCAAGACATCAAGGGCGGTCTTTTTCTTAGAATATAAATGGGTTCCGCAGTGGAGAGGAGGACGAAACCACTCTTTACCAATTCTGTATAGAGGTAAAACATTGACAAAACTCTGGTATTCGATTTTTTTTTATTTGGCAGTATTGCAGAGAGATGAAGGATCTGTCTTGCAGTGATATTCATTCCTTCATCCGGAGGTTTGGCAGATTCAAGTGAATGGCATTAGACGGTGGGCGTAGTTGCGGCGAGATCTGCAGTGGACCACAAGAGGCCTTTCAGGCCTTGGAATCAAACGGTATATTGGGAACTCAGAATTATATACTATTCAATATACTAGTTGTTGGGGGTCGTCATTTTCTTGACAACTTCTTGATCTTGTCTTGTCCTTGTCTTGATTTCAAGACAAGATCAAGACAAGAAATGATCCTAGTTTTTCAAGACAAGACAAGAAATTACTTCTCAAGTCCAAGATTTCTTGGAAAGAAATCAAGAAAACCTTGAAATTTTTTGAAAATATAAAATTAAAAATAAACTATTTTGTTAGCTAGTTTATTGAAAAAAAAAAACAAAGCTCTGCAACATTTTTAATGGAAGGATAAAAAATTATTATGTAAAAAATAACTTTTTTATTTTCAATGTCTTTTTATCATTTTGGATATTATGGCTTAAGGTATTGGGACCAAAAAGTGCTTTGCAAAGCAAGTCTATTTCAGTGGCAGCCAAATCGGCCAAATGAAATAAATATGTAAAAATTGGCAAAAAATATTTGAAACGGGTCAGGCCAATACGAACAAAATTAAAATTGGTACTTAAATTTTGGTAAAACTATGTCCTGTGGACTAAATTAAATTGGATAATTTTTTAATACTTAATGACTTTTTATTTGCAAAGGACTTTTTTTTATCATTTTTGTTTATGGTATGAGTGTTATGACCAAAGATATTAATCTATAGACTCTGATATTAGAATCAAAAAGTGCTAAGCGGATCAACTTCAGTGGCGTACAGAAATTTTGAATTTACGTAAAATTTTTTAAATTAAGAAAGAAATTGATTTGTCAACACATATGAAGCAATGAACTGTAAAAGGATATGATCCTGACCGCGTGACCCTAGATTCCAGGCATAAAGCATAAACATCATATCAACCAATCTCATCCTTTTAAACAGGGGTTTCCCTCTTGTCAAGGTATTAAGAAACGACTTTTAAACGTGGGTTGCCCTTTTGTCAAGATGTCAAGAATTTTCAAGATTTCTTGAGTCAGGACAAGACACCCACTCTCAAGAAATGGTCAAGACAAGATTTTTTTTTTATTTCTTGAAAATATTTCAAGACAAGACAAGAAATTGCTTGTCAAGACAAGATTTGCCGATCCCTACTAGTTGTCATCGAATTAGTAATAAAGAAACGAAATAACTGTTAGAAAGTAGCATATACGTGTAAGTTCTTCAAAAATAAATAAGTAACGGTGATACGCTATTTCATTCATCACCGATACTTTTTATTTAATAGGTTTACTGCCAGAAGTAGGTGTCACACTTGACACACACTTAGCGTTGGCCTAGCCCTAAAAGCAATTGTATGAGTATACGTTCAATTTAGAAACTTCTTAAACGTTTTTGATCCATCTATTTTATGGGTATATTTTTCAAAATGTTTCGCTACTTTGTTACAACCGTCCTACTCCATTAAGCTACTGGTTAATTTGATGGGACTTATGTATGTGGCCATGCATTTAAATAGTTAACAGTTATATTCTATACATTTTACCGCCTCGTATATGGTGGCAGAAGTAACATTACTTCTCACAGCTTGTATTCTATTGTGTTTAAAAAAAATTTATGAACGGTATGTTATCTTCGAATTATACATAATTTTCTTAAATGTCAACCTCTCTTATAATCTTGTCCGAATTTTATGAAAAGCTATTAAAGCGTTTTCGGACAATAGCTTATACATTTTTTAAAGATTCTCTCCTAATTTTAACATCCTGTATATGTTATAAAAAACAATAGAGTTTATAAAATTTCTTAGGGTACCAATAACCAATAACTTGCCTTGTCTGCTGACTGAATATGCTGACAAAAATAGTAGGTATATTTTCTTATAATTTGTATTCCAGACAGTTGATAAACCTAATTTTGTTAAAAAACCACGATTCCCTGAAATTGTATATTAAAAAAAGTAATTTATTAACAAGTAAAATAAAGTTAACGCCTATAGGTCTTAGATATCTTTGATATGTGCCGACTACAGGTTTTGCAATTCAAACTGACTTTAACGATACTAGTCTCATAACCTAAAGTATTTTTAAAATTGGTACCACATATAGGATAGGTCTGAGATAATTATATTTCGAGAAGTAGGGAGGAGGGGTAGTGGATAGTGAATAGTTAACACCTGTTTAACAAAGTGAAAATAAATATATACAGATGAACAATGCGAAGAGACATATCAACTTGGTAGGCAATCAACTTTCCTATCACGGGTAATCAAACAGGGTAAATGTGGGAACGAGTACTGATGGACTTTAATTAACAATTACACCCTCTTTCTATTTTATTTATTTATTTAAATAGTTTGAATATGATAGCATAGTTCCTTATTTGCTTAGTACCTTATTGCCTGTAATTGTTTAGTTAATTTTCATTTAAGTTGAAACATATTTATTTTGATCTGGGGTTTATGTGCACATTTACTTCAATTTTATTTTCTTTTATTCAGGTTCACACTCTGAAACTGTCACCATGAAATCTTCATTAATTTTTAGATATTTCGACAGGTAACGTTATGGCATATTTAGTACCTACTGAATTTGCAATTTTTGATAGAAGTTAATTCATTTGATCTTCTTGTAGAACAATTTTTCCATTATGTATCATGACATTTGATTATAGGGTGTCCCATTTATTTTTGACCCGTTTGAAACCTTAATATTTCGGTAAAAAATGATAGGATCATGTGATTTGATCTGTTTATCTTGTGAGACCAGGCATCAATTTTGGCACGAATTTTTGTATCGTTAGCATGTTTTTAATTATACATATTTTTGGGGCATCGCGATAGGGCGCATTTTTATATCGTTTGCATTAATTTTCGTAGATAATGCTTGAACTTACAAAAATATAAGATAAATAAAAAGTGTACGATTTTTTTTAAATTTAGTAAACATGTATTTTTTAAAACCTCTACATTCCATCAATTTTTTTAACCCTTTGTTATCCTAAATTTTTGGTAAGTTGTTGGATAAAATATGTTCTAACTTAAAAAGACACCTTATTAAAATTAAATTAAATTATTCCGATTAGGTACTTCTAATTTATCATATAAGGCAATTTGTCAATATTTAGTTCCATAGATATAACCAATCTCATTTACACAGTTTTATTAAGAAATCAAAGCAATTTTCAGTGAAGCAGGCAGAAACCTAATATTATTTTAGCAATCCAAATTATTGTAATATAGAGAATCCTAACTTTACCTTTTCATTAAAGCTTAAAGGTATACCCCCTTAAGGCTTTAAACGTGAGCATAATTCTTCAAACGATATCTCAGTAAATCAAGCTGGATTTAAAGAAAAGTAATCTTTATTTCTCGTGTGTCAGTCCCACATGCCTTGTTGGTTCAATGATCAACATAAATTATCGGTATCCTAAGCATTGAGGTCGTAGTCCTTCCTTCCTTTTCTTCAAATGGGTTCCTTTCTCAGTTTTAAATTAATTATTTTATTTCAGTTGTAAGAGCTAATTAGAATTAATTGGTATCTATATAGATAGTAGGAGTAGGTATTAGAGTATACGCATAGACTATGTATAGCTAGTCAGGATATTATCGGAAGTAATTGCACAAGCGCATAAAATTACTGATAATTTTGCATGACAACGTGTTGTCTAAAAACTGCATTTCATGAAAGATCCTGACACCGAAGGTGGAAGGCTCTTTTTCCTAGGATTTTTTTGTATAATCGAATGGGACATAAATCAGGATTGGGTTTATTCATTATTAGTCATTTCAACGAAGCGCATGGTTTTTTACTCTCCTTGTGTAGTCTTAGTAAATACAGGGTCGTAAATAATCGTTCCTGTTTTTTCACCTTCTTTATTTTCTTCTTATTTTAAAGTATATGAAATTAAGCACTTGTGGCCTTCGACGCCACGCTAAGCAAACTCAAAAGCAAAAACAAAAAATACCTTCTTTTGTAATCCATCTGGGGTTTCTTCGTCACAACCGCGAAACATATTTCGAAATTCTTCGTACTTTAGAAAAATTGCACTTTTTTTCTTTTCTCTGGATTTGTTTGTAGTTGTTCTGTTTGAACACAATGTCAGTAAAAGGATTAAAAATGATTTTCTATTCGATGAAAAATTTTTCCATTGGTAATTTTGCGGTTACGTAACAAATTGTTTTAACTGTAAATGCCTTGTACTCTTCACCATTCTGCTTACGCATATTGAATGCCTAGTCCGTTAATATTTTTGCCAAAACGTGGATTTGTGTTTTTTTATCCAAAGTATATTTTTTCTCAGCACAAAAGCTCATAAATTGTCGCCACACGTATTGTCTGTTGTGTTTGGTGTTATTTGGTTCGCTTTCCATCACATTTTTTTTTATATTTAGCGATGAATCACTACCGAAACGAGACATTTTTAATAATATATTTTGACTTTATTTTGCTTTTAAATTGTCGCTGGCATCGAAACTTTACAATGGAACAACCATAGATACGTACGATGCAGTTATCGCGTGCTCTTTCGGTTTGTACAGTGCAATTATCGCTGTAATTTTCCGATGATTGCATTCATCTAATGGGATTTTTTATTCATGTGGAAAATATTCAAATAAACTGGTAAACATTGTAAAATTTTATTCTGGTATAATTTTTAAAGCTGCGAATCGCTTTAAATGGATGAACCGGCAAATGATATGATAATATTTTGTCTACGTTGGGGATTGGAACCTTCGGCAACATGCACTAAAAACAGAGTTTCATCCACAATACCGAACAGAATTTTTGCACTCGACGCGCGTTTCGCTAACCATGTTAGCATGATCAGGAGATGATTAATCATCTCCTCATGGTTAGCGAAACGCGCGTCGAGTCAAAAATTCTGTTTCGGTATTGTGGATGAAACTGTGTTTTTTTTTAATAATGTTTTGTCTTATGTATAATAGTTTGTAATATTCAGGGTCATTCTTGTAAGTCTGCAGATGTGGCGAAAATTTAGAGCGGCCCCAAATTTGAAGTAGTGATTTCCTGATAGATTTTAGTTTTGTTCTAGGATCATCAGATCAATATCTCTACCAGTTTTTTCGAAATTTGAGTCACTTTATCTGCGTGAAACGATCTCTTTCTTTTTTAAAATTCTGTAGTAGGGGTGCATTTTCAGTAGTTTGGGTTAGTTTGGGTTAGATTAAAATCAAATTTGCGTTTTAGTAAAATATATTTTCTGGTTTAAAAATATTTTTAACAAGTGCAGCTAAGTTTATTATACAGGACACAATCAGTATTACAACTTGATTAAAGTGATTAGTTAAAATCAAATTTGCCTTCCAATAAAACAGTTTTTCCGTCATTTATAACTAGCTTAGCTATATTACAACTTGACGAGAAATGCAAGTTCAGTAACTAAGATATATAAAAATAAATTTTTACAGGCGATATTTATTTTACAGTTAAATGTTTAGAAAAATAAAAAAAATCAGATGGAGCAATTCCATAATAATTAGATAAGCTAAAACGATCAATATTTCATTGACCCTCTCCGTGCTCTCTGTATAGCTAGACATCTGTGTGGCATACTCTTAAATTGTTAAAAAAAAAATGGCTATTCTTACCCATTCTTCCCGAGGAGCATATATGAGTTCAGTCAACTTAGTGGTATTTGCCTCGACATTCTAGCCCAAACATTCTCTATCAGGTTGTAAGTTGCAGTCGGTATTACGTGGCGGCCAGATCATTCTATGTATGTTATTTGCCTCCAAAACTCCATTAACATTCATGGCTCGACGTGAGCAAGCATTATCATTAACGTATAAAAAGTTAGGTCCAAAGTTTTAAACGAACGGCAGCACCTCTGGCACAAAGCATAATTTTATATATAATTCTGTGTTCATGGATTATTTTTGGAGTGTAACTAACAATCTCTTGCCACTGAAGAAAATGCTCCTTCCGAATAGTAAAACCCCTTCCTCCGAAAGATACGCGAGGCTCGATCATTCTCTCCTGAGGAGACTCATTTCTTCTCCTTCACACAAGTATTGCAGATTGAACCGAGACTAATCGAATAACGTACAATTTTTCCAATCCCCTTACAATCCAGCATGTCCACCTTGCACCTATTGGCAGTAGAAGCGGACCGCAGGCAGGTTTCCCCCGTGAGGCGTTCCTTCGTCTGATGGTTTGATTAGAAGTCCCGATTGCAGTTGATGCGTTTTGAAAGTAAACTCGCATTAATTTGGGAGGCATTTCTAGTCGGTTTCCGTCGAGCTCGTAGACGAGTAAATCTATCTTGATTTAGGCTAGTAAGTCTGATCCAATCTGGGTTGCGTTGACATTCTGCACTCTATGTATCTACCAACAGCCTTGTCATTCATCGAATATGAAATGAATGGCGATACATTATTATTGATACTGGGTAAAACATATTCTGTGGTAAGACTTATTTATTTATTTCAAAATTGGATTAAAAGTCTTTATTTTGTTCAATATAAATATGTAATAGTAGTTATCAAATGTGCATCTGCTAACTTCGAAATATCATAAGCATATATGACGATTTTTTTTACTAATCTCGGCGATTCTCTTTCTTTTTCTATCGCATATTTATTTATTCGCATTATAAAACGTGTCAAACATAAGGAGGGACAGTACAGCAATCTCGGATATTGTAAAAGATACAACAAAGCGTTGAAATTTTTTTTTTAGGTTTTAATGCACAATAACATGCCGTTTTGAAATCTAACATATTCCGATTGGTTTCAAAGATATCCGTCAAAATAGAGTTTTTGCAAAATCGTTTTAATTTTTTGTAAGGTTTATTGAAAATAATTGTGATGTATAAACATCTTACGCGGCGTTATGAGGGTAAATCTGAGCGTATGGGGACGGAAATGTGTAAACGGCTGTGACATCATAACCATGCGCAGTGATTTTATGAGGGCTGCTCAAATATTTGTGCATGTCGATATAGGATATGTTTACACAACACTGTCTTGAGTACTAGCAGACTCGCTCATTTTTTTTAAACCAATGGTACTTTCCCACTTTTTCCTCTGCAAGATGGCGACTTTGAAAATATAGAGATTTCGGCCACATGTCCTCGGTGTTCCAGACTACAGCCCTCTTCTGAATGGAATCCAGGAGCTTTAGGGTGTACTTAGGTGCGGCATCCCAGATGTGTAAGCAATATTCTAAGCACGGTCTTATTTGCGCTTTGTAGAGCAAAAGCAGCCGCTGTGGGTATGCAGTTTTTTTTGCGAAATAGCGCAACAAGCTTTTACGAGACTGATTTCCCGATGTTAGCAACATGGTGATGTCGGAACATATCGCTGTTGACCAAGATACCCATAATCAGATTGACGAGGATGAAGGAGGAATGGTCGATCTTGCCATAATGATGTCAGGACTCGACATATTGGCTTTCTTGGAAAACGTTGCTGCTTGGCGTTTTGCTGCATTGAACTGGACTAAATTCCTGTCGCATCAAGTTCAAACTTTTTTCCAGATCTTGAGTAATTATTAAAATCTGTTCCCGTCTGTGGTGATGAGCCTCAGTCGCTGCTAAAGATTTCTCCGATCTAAATTAGGAAACAAGGGTACTGTCATCTACAAAACTGTAAACAGGCTTATTGGTTTCGGTCATGTCATTAATATAGATGAGGAACAGAGTTGGTGAAAGTATTTTGCCCTGAGATACGTATTAATGGTGAATGTGTCTGAGATGTGTCCGTCAACTGCAACTTGCAGAGATCGATTCTTAAGTAATTCTGCAGAGAGACGCTGGCAATGCGAAAGACGGCAGTAGGTTGAGCAATCCGTCATGCGAAATTCTGTCGAATCGCTCGAGATTCTCCATAGTTCTCAATTGCCCTACTCCATACATAAGTGACAGGCCAATATATCTTCTGTCGAGCTAATTTTGCTAAAGCCATGTTGGTTATCGCTAATTATTCTGTTGGTCTCGAGGCACTTGAGCAGTTCAAATTCAAATTCAAACAGTTTTATTACCATAAAAAATAAATACAATAATTTCAATAAATAATACATTACTAAACATTAATAATGTACATAATTTTATGAAGTTTGTTTTATTAGTTGCTGATTGAGTACACGTTTCATAACTGCGGAAAATATTGGCATAGTTTGAGGGCGTGGTTTTCTTGCCTTTTTTGCACTTGAACGACTTTCCAAGAAGATGGGTAAATTTCTTTTCGGTAAGGCAGAGAATAAAGCCTGGAAAAAATGGTTGTAGTTCGTTGGTGCTGTTCTTTAACACGATGGCAGGTATTCCGTCCGGTTCTGATGCCTTTTCGTATCCAAGGCCTTGAGGATTTCACTAATATCATGGTGATATATTCTTAACTTCTGCCATTGTATAGTGTTGACGTTGGATATGGTGGTGAGAGCCTTGACTTGGGGGACGTTTTAGGTAGAGTGCTACGAAAACAGTTCGGCGAGAATGTTTGCTTTTTCCTTAGCCTAGTTGCCGTGACGCCGCGTTATTTACTGTCTTTGCTATCGACCAGAAATTCAAAAGTTTATTCTCTCCTGGTCCTTTGCTATTTGTCCGTAGTTTCGTCAATCGGCAAAATAATTGCACCTTTCGCGGTCTGATTTTGCTGCCAGTACTTGTACGCTTGCTGTTTCCTACCTACAGCTTTTTCTTCTCTTCTGTCGAACCAGGACTTTCCTTTTGACGGTAATTTGATAGAATTTGGGATGTACGCTTCCATTTCTAAGGAGATTACTCGCGCAATCTCTTTGCAAGAGATTTTCGGGTCGTCTCCCAAAGCAGACGTCGAGCCAAGGAAAATCTACACATAACTCTCTTAAAAAGACTCACTTTGTACCATTACAATGCTAGATTTTTCGCGGCAATGGTGGATCCTTCTGTGGGAGTGGCAGTTCACAAACCATTGTAATAAGTTTGTGGTCGGAAGTGTCTAATGGCGGAACTGTACTAGTCAGGATTTGTGGATAGAGAAAAATCCAGAAGGGCGGCAAATTCGCCCCTTTCTGAGATCCGAGTTGGTTCGTTCGTCTACAAGTTGAGTAAGCACGCAGCTAATGGAATATGCTTGAGCTTGAGCTTCTCTACCCCCGTTTCATTGTGATGTTTGAGCCAGTTAGTGTTGTGGGCTCAGGACGATTATTTCTGAATTGGGGCGGCCAACCTGTATTGAATCAAAAGTGGCTGCTAATGTTTATAGAAGCTTTTGTAGGCTCTATCGCTTAGAAGGCGATATCAAAATTGTTCGGATCGAGTGTTTCATCGTGGTAGCGCACGAAAGGTCGCTTCGAACAAAAAGGTCATATTCCGAATTTTGTCTAAATCGGGTGTAGGTCGTAACCAGGGTAGGGATAGTTTACTGTTATCGTTGTAGGATATACTTGTGTTTCTATAAGGGCTAGTATGTGTTCTATTTGCTTGTAGATGTTGGTGTATCAAAT
Organism: Pissodes strobi; assembly: GCA_016904865.1. Lineage (NCBI taxonomy): Eukaryota > Metazoa > Arthropoda > Insecta > Coleoptera > Curculionidae > Pissodes > Pissodes strobi. The sequence goes on along the minus strand of MU182452.1, from coordinate 55,820 downwards.
TAATGTATTTGGCATCTCATGTTGCAGAAATCTATTCTGAATTGGTTCGGTATCTTTGCTACCTGTGAAAAGTTACATAAAGAACCTCCAGGGCCATCCAGCTCCTGGAGATCCAAATGGCCGGAGAGTTTAACTCCGGAATGTTTTGATCCTGGAAGAGCTATTATGACTACTCCATCTACCACCTATGGCCGCTTCCACTGCAAGTATCGGCCACAAACTTATTTCTTTGGCGGTCTCTGGTGTCTGAAAGGGGTGAGAATGGGGTTTGTTGGGTCACTCCCCAGTGATCACCTTGTGTATCACAAGTTGGGGTTTAGTTATGTTTTACACCTTTTTTGAGCATTAAGACAAGTGTTCTACTGTTCGGACGTGCCTTGCAGAACATATGGCGCAAATTATTACAGTTATTTCAATTTACAAAAAAAACACTATTTTTTATTACAATTAAATATCAAAAATAATCGATAGTTATTAATTACTACTAAAAATGCACAAGTAATAACAATAAACGAGGATATCATAAGGATAATAATAAATACACTTAATATCAATTCCAACCCATTTTTTAACAAAAGCTTCATCAGCACATCCGGGTTGTTGTGCTCAAAATTCTCTTCAATAAAAACAAAAAGCTGCACCCACTTGCTCGCTATTATTATATTTCAACCAGGAATACATGTTGTACCAAGATGAGTAAAAACTACAATTTTTTTATATTCTGACGCTTACTAAATTCCAGCATAGGTTGATAGGGCCCTTTCAATAAATCCACACTAGCATTTGCAGGTTCTCTTATATGAATAACATGACACACAGAATTACTTGGTAGTATTGGCGTTCGTTCTGATATATTCTCAATATTATTCGCATAATCACCAGATTGATCAGACTCTGGAAGCCAAGACGTTGATCACATCATTGTCTAAAAATTCGACACATTTCACTTTAATCGCCTAATTTTCATATTATAGTCCATGAAATATTATTTTATTCCCTGTTAATTTTATTTTAGTCCGTGATATTTTATTTTACTCACGCAATTTTATTTTTGTCCCTGAGGGATGAGAAATGTTATTTTAGTCCCTTAAAGTGCAAAAAATAATTTAATCAAAAAAAAAAAAAAAATAGTATCACACAGCACACAGTAACACGTAACACTCGTAGGTTATAGGTCCGTACGAATAAGGGCAGATTATTGTTTATCATCTCACTGTTTTAGTAATTATTAGTATATCCTCTTAAATAAAAAATGGTTAAAGCCAAAAATATTAGCGATATCAACTTAAAACTCAAAAACCTAAAAAAACATGTGTCACTGGAAACAGATTGAAAAGGAATGAAAATTGAGTGAGAGCAGGGATGATGCAAAACCTAAAAACTATATCTGTTTAGCAATCGCGAATTCAAACTATTCTGTTTCAGTAAGGAAATGTTTATACAAAACCTCTTGATTGTCACCTGTATTACTAAGCTACACTCGTTATAAATGTTATAAAATCGGGTATATTGTGAGAAAACTGTTTTAATGAAACACAAATTTGATTTTAACCAAAGATTTTAATTGTGGTGTAACATATTGACTATCCTCTGTATAATAAACTTAACTGTACTTGTCATGACTGTCTTAGCTGAAATATAGCGAAACTCTGAATCAATAGGCATTGGTAGCAATGATTAAGCAGGGTTCATTATTGTGGACTCCAATTTAACCATAAATGTTGATGATATTCTGCCTGTCGATTATATTGTGGAGGCGGAAAATTCTGACATTTCGATGAATCTGATAAAAAAGTAGAAATCAAACAACAAATGTAACAACATTTCAACAAGCTGCTAGAATGATCAAAGACAGCTAGCTGTAAATAGAGGAAAATCTACAGCAACGGAAATGTTATCTGACCTAGATTAGACATATATTTCAAGATGGCAACATTGACGCGCTCTACCACTCCATTAGATATGTTTGGTGTGTCTTTACAAAAATGCAATGCTGGTTCTACTGCGTTATTAAAAAGGATGTATTATGTACTTTATAATGTTGCCTAATAAAATATAACATAATTATGAATGCATTTATGTAGATACTTATACTTAATAAGTGAAAGAGTTGGGCTAATTTTAAGCCTGCTGCCAATGTATACGTTTCTGCCTAAATGATATATAGAGAAACATCTACGATCATATTCATAAACATCTGGTGATTTCGTCATAATATGCATGCTTAAAATCGCCAGATTAAAAAATCTAAACCAATTTTTCGGCCCATTAGCTAGCAAAATTTCTGCTGGGCTTGGTCTAATCTCGTAACGCGTAACTGTAGGCACAAATCGCAATAAAACCAAATACGTCCCAGGAGATAATTCTGTTGTTATCATGAATTCAATCTCTGTCGTTACGGTTCGTTATAAAGTTTTAAAAATTTGGTGAATAGTTATTGTAGTTATTGAAAAGGTGTTTGTAGCGGTTTATCCTTGTATGGTTGTATGCCTTTTGTAACAAGTAAGTACTGGAGTCAGCGCTTTAAATTACTGCAATTAAATTACTCCCATTTTTTCTTGGTAATGCTACCAAATTCAAGTATATCTCCGTGAAAGAATATACAAGGTGTTGCTAATTAATTTATATATTTTAAAATCATTTTTTTGATGAAATTAAGGTTAAACGTTTCTTTAAAAAGTGTGAAAGTTTGCCAATTATAACTATGGCCATTGTTGCACTTATTGTTTGATGGGCAACACGATCTGAGCTCATTAGTAACAATATTGTCAGGGGTATCAAATCCAGACGCCATCGCTATTGCCAAATGAATAATGATTAGTTTGGGTTGGGTTGGGTTATCTAAAAAGAAGAAACACAAACATATGTGTTATTTGCTAGAGTTTTATTAACACGAAATAATTTTTGTAGCCACATTAAATAAATTTTGTTCACTTTAAATCCAACAGCATATTTGAAGTATTTCCTATATTTGTTTGAGTGGCTTTTCACTAAGTCAAACAAAATTATTCATTCTACAGAATAGAATTTTAACGCTCAGAAAATATATAATATAATAATATATGGATATTGTGATATAGATATATAAAAATCTTTAAAAAAATCAATAAAGTCAATAAAATAACTAAAATATTTTTAGCTAAATTTTGCTGTTATAGCTTTAACACTCAGAAAATACTTTTTTTTATCGATATTATCCTATTCATATACAGGCTGTTGTGAGAAATGTATATAGGATGGTCTGTTATTCTGATACAGGCATTAACTTTTAATTTTTATTTTAAATTTATCGTTGTGACGAAATTAACATTTTAAAGCAAATTCGGAACACTTGCTAAAACATTTCATCTAATCCAATCTTATTGCCATGCAGGGTGCTTTGACAGATGTGTACAAGATATTAAGTTATCTTTTAAAAAATGCACACATTTCTAGCATTATACTGATTTTAAAAAACCGTTGCTAAAATATATCAGTAAAACAAATACAAAAATTATAAAATTGTAAGCCAGCTATTTTTATATCCTCATCAATGTATACAGCGAAGTTAGTTTTTCTCATATAGATAGATGTCAACTCACTTTCATCTAGATATATTTATGAAATTCTCTTCCAATTCCATGTCAAACGTATTAAGCATATCTTTCTTTACGGATGTAACATTCGCAAAAATAATTGTGATACTTATCTTTACCAATACGAGGATATAAACATTAAAAAAACAAACTTAAGGGCGTTTGCTAAAAGGCTTAGTAAAACAAATAATAACTGAAGGCAAATTTAACTTTTGTGGACTATATAATTCTGATTATATCAAAATCTGAATATTATTAGTGGTGTAGCTGGCAGTCTCATGCGTTTGAACATTTCAATTAATTTCATTCATATATCGGATTAATGCAATTTGTTTTGAATATTTCTATAAACATTTATCGTATTTTTTACGCATTTTGCATCTAATCCTTTACATGATGCAACGGATATTTATTTATTTTTCCTACCTTAAAAAAAATGCCACGATGTATGCGGTATAGATTTTTTTTTATCTAGAAACCTGTATCTAATATCTAATGAGACATATCGAATAATAAGTAACAGCTTTTTAATTAGAAGGCCCTGTATATCTGCAGCTTTTTCAGCGAGGATAATTCTATTGCTTTGAAGATATCGATCTCTGTTGTTGCGGTTAGTTGTACTTTCATTACCATGTTAAAAATTAGTAAATAGTTGTAGCGATGCGAGAGGCGTTTTAAATGGTAACGGTTTACCCTTGCATGGTTCAAGATTGATGGCTTTTGTGTCAAGTAAGTGCTATGGCTAATGCTAGTACCTGCACCTTTGCCCGTTTAAAGTACTTTCATTTGCTCATTGGTCATTGGCATAGGTCAATACTAATATTTTTTGTTAAATATATATTTAGTTTGACTTATAATGGATATGTATCAAAAGTTATTGGTCTTTTTTGTTTAAATATCGCCATTATTTTATAACACTGAATACGTATTCCTTTTATTATAGTAGCAGCTAGCAGCCTATTTAACTTCCGTTTTAATGATACCACATTACTGGCATTTATGGAATTTTAATGCTACGGAATGAATGAAACTTTGCTCCGCCAAAAAAACAGCATCTACATTATATTTCATTTTTCGATATTTTAGCCTTCCAGTACTATTTCCAATCAAGAGAACAAACCTTTTCTGTAAGTAACTAATTTACTTACTTGTTCAGTTACTTAACTTGGTATTTATTTACTTATAAAAAGTTAACAGTAAACAAAATCATCAAAATATTTCGCTAATTCGTTTACTAGGTATAAAAGCACGTTCACCATAGTTCCTTTGCAATCAGCAGAAGATGCAATTCGTTTATAAATATTGTCAGTAACTCAAAATACACACTTTCGACCTTGGGAATCAACAGTAAAACAAACTAGTACTTAAAGTGAGTTTAAATTTGCATCAAGAAAATAAATACCTCAATATAATCCAGATTTGCAGATTCGCTTGGGTGGGTTTACTTCGATCCACTGAATTTACAGCACAAAATTGCCCCTAGGTGGATGGGTGCAGGTGCATACGTATTCTTGTAACTTCCACCGGTTATTTTTTTTATCATAAGGGAATAGAAGCTAGGGATTATCAACCCTAGAAAAATGTCAAACCAATTAGAGACTAAGGGAATCTTTTGAAAAATCTCAGAAATTAGTGAAATTACAAAAATCGTTAAAATGCAGACTAAAAATAATTCGGATAAAGATATTTTTTTCAGTTATTTCCTATACATGTCAATAAGTTCAGTAGGTATGTTTTACGTTAATCCACTTTGTTTTTGTCTCACAAATCTCCCAACTGAAAAAGTCGCCAGGGATTGGTAGTAAAAAATCTTAGAGGCTCCTAAATACAGGATGCGGAAAAACGGGGAACTCTAGGGAAAAGTTGTGACTTTGCAAAGGAAAATACCAAAATAAAAATCTGGCAATCCTGAAAAGTAAATAGTAGTGTACCGGGTCATTTTTTATATTTTCCCACCCCCCTTAACTTTTTTGTGCCACTGTTTAGAAAAAAGATGTAAATATAAAAGTTGTAGTGCTGGAGAAGTAGTTCTCAGAAAACATATTTTTGTCTATACAGGGTGTTGCAAAAAGTGCGAAAAACAAAAAATATTTATTTTTTAAATGGGACACCCTGTATATTTCTCCTCAAGACGAAAGATCTTTCTTCTCCGATTACAAAAATATATAATTTGTCTACATTTGCTCAAGCCATTTCCGAGCTATTTGCCTTTAAAAGTTGACAAAGCATGAATTCAAACCAATCGAAGTAGCCTTGCTCGCCATTAAGAAAAATATGAAATGTGTCAAAATAGCCGTGAATGACAGTGACAAAAGCAGCTATTATGTAAAATTATTGGCTCTATTTTTTATGAAGGTTCCCTAACTGGCGAAAGATATTTACAATTTTTAAATCAGGAAACAGAGATTCTCTTGGTATGCTTCCAATTAGCCAATCTGCTCAAATAATAGGCGGGGAACCATCCAGTGGCCACCGAACAGCCCAGATCTAATGCCCTTAGATGCGTTTTTGTGGAGATATTTAAAAACAACGTTTATGCTCAGAGAAGTGCCATTATTGAAGAGCTCAGGGTGAGAATTGTATACTATATAAACGACCTTAACCAGAACAATCCAATTTTTATTACCCATGCAACAAATAAATTAGAAAGCTACTTCCGAGATTGTATCAATAGTGGGCATATTCAACAATAATTGAAATACTGAAGTTTTTATTATCAAACATGTTAAGAGTTAAGATACGAATTTGTATATAATAATAAAAAATTATTAAAACAATGATTTGTTCTATTTAAATCAACTTTTAAAGTAAAATAGCTCAGAAATGGCCTAAGCAAATGGAGACAAATTATATATTTTTGTAATCGAAGAACAAAGATCTTTCGTCCTGAGGAGAAATATACAGGGTGTTCCATTTAAAAAATATATATATTTTTTGTTTTTCACACTTTTTGCAACACCCTGTATAGACAAAAAAAATGTTTTATGAGAACTACTTCTCAAGCACTACAACTTTCCTATTTACATATTTTGTCTACACAGTGGCACAAAAAAGTTAAAGGGGGCGAGAAAATATAAAAAATGACCACTGTACAGGGTTTCGACGTTAGTTTTAACACAAAATAAAAAAAAAATAGATGTTTTTCTGAAATTTTATGTGGTAAGTAATATAATAAAAGTTTATATTGGGTGATGCACAAATTATCGCGCAACATTGCCAGATACGAACTCTTGTTGGGGGCCAATGACTTGCATTGTAATCATGTGCTGTTTAAGAATTTATGCTAGCGCCTGCCACGGTTAATCTTAAAAATGTAAACGTTTTATTAAGAATGTACTGAGTTGTCAGAACATGCACTTTGATGAAGAAAAAATGGGTGTTCTGCTTAAAAGATGAGAAATTGATATAGAAAATTCATGAATAACACACTAATAAAAATGCCTTTGTTAAAAGAAGAAATAATTTTTCAAAGCCAACTTTTACAATATACTTTTTGTGTAAATTCAGATATGATAATATAACAGATAATAACTATATTCACAATAAACATCCTTATAGGTATTATCCAGTTTAAAAGAGACCCGCAATGTAGCTATAATTTATTTATAATATTTAATAATTTTTATGTCAAAACACACTGGGACGTAGATAAACGCTAACAATTGCACGTAGGTATAAGCATAAATGCGCCTCCAGCACTTTTAATCTTTTAGTAGTGTGTTAACTCCCCCTTTCTCCCCCTTTATTCCCCCCCCCCCCCCCAATACTAACCGCTGAACAGTGTAACATTATAAATGTTACAAAATCCAGTAATACGATTTTTCTCTTTTCCTGGTCGATTTGAATTGTCGATACTCCCGCTACCTTACTTCATGCCACCTTATTTCCGGTGTTTCAAATCGCTCGAAAGATGAATCCGTTTGGAGCGCTACTTGACAGATGTAGTATATATTCTTTTTTGGGGTAATTCGCAGCATTTCTCGTATGGACACTCAAGGCGACCAGGCAGTTTTTTAGCATTTAAAATTATGGTTGTTATTTTTGACCATCTTGTCTAAATATCGCCTGATTGGGTCGTTGAATTAATTGTCAAATGAGCTAAAGTGCGCATTTTCTAAAATTTTCTGTAAACGATGCGATGTGTGATGAATAGTGTGGTGACCCTTTTCTTAAAGGTATGTTGGACATAAGTGATTCTATTTTAGATGGTTAAAATTATTTATCATTTAACTAGAGTCTTCTGTGAGATAGAATTTCCTCACTTTGGGGCTGAACGTCCGTCGGCGGTTTTCTGTGCCGACCTAACGAGTTCCCGGTGTCATTTAGCCGTTAAGGTAATATGAGCACATGGTGGAGACGTAGCTTCGCAGGTAACACCAGTGTCTGCAAGATACAAGTAGGATCTATAACTTTTTTACCGTATACATTATCGTTGTATTTTATTTTGATCAACGATTTTACCGTTAAACGACTGTAGGTTGCTTGCTTTCTTTATCGTATATATTATCATTGTACTTTATTTTAATTAATTAATTTACTGTTAATCGGCTGTAGGTCATCTCTTATCTTATATCAAACCTTACTGTTTTAGTTTATTGAGTTATTGAAATTATCGTTGGATGGCTTTAAGTCGTTTACTATCTTTGTCAGTTATTTAATATTGACTTTCCTTATTACCGATCCAGTATTATCTTAATTAGTAAATATCATACTAACTCTTTCGAGATTATCTGATTTACTTGTGTATTACACTTATCTATCTTAGCAATAAGTTTTAATGTAATTGGATTTATAGTGTTTCGTGATTGACTGACTGCATTTAGCCAAACCTTTAACAATTCAATGTTTGGTTGAAATTAGATCAAGATAGGAATTGACCAAAATGAATGTTACAGGACTTAGATTAAAACTTCGAATCTTATTTTGCTTTGATTTGATAGTCTAATAATATAGATGAAATATGTTTTAAGATAATCTTCTCATCAGTTTATGGGCGATACCATAACTCCAAATTCATTTGAGATAAAATTAATTGTCTTGGGAGTGTAATCATATCCTGATGCCTCTAACATGGTTAGCGAAACGCGCGTCAAGTGCAAAAATTCTGTTTCGGTATTGCGGATAAAGTGCATTTTGCCGAAGGTTCCAAACTCCAGCATAGTTTAGAGTGGTTATGAAAGTTTTCAAATTTAAATACATAATTTAATTGGGATGTCCATATTTATTTTGGCAAATTAGTGGCAAACGTCCCTTTCCTTAATAAATACTTTTGATTTTTAATTTTCATAATATTCTTGTGTAGGGTATGTTTCTAAATTTTTCTGCCCTGATCCCTGATCTTAATGTGCAAAAATCATTGATATATTCCTAGTTAAAAGTTTAGTGGCGCCTTCACCTAACTGACAAGACATAGACCCACGCCTTTAATTATTATTGAATCCGCTGAGTAAACCTGGCATATGGACCGCCTGTTAAGCAACTAGCAAATAGTATTGCATAATTGGGACCCTCCTATGCTTAAGGCTGGTTACAACACAGAAGTTAAATAACTTCTGTGTTGTAAGCGGTAATTTCAAAGTAGTTATTTAAATTCAAGAGACTGCTATATATTTGTGAAGCTTAGGCCCTATCTCGGTTTATTTCAAAATTTTCAAAATGTATTGCTGATGTCGGAGTTGCGTACGCAATTTAGAATAATTGCATTGTAATGGCAGCACTGATTTATGCTGCAGCGTTTCAAAGTTATTAATATTTTGCATTTCTGTAAAGCTTTATTTTTTTTAATGACCGAGCTGAAACATGTAGAAAACTATTTAATAGAGAAATAAATTCTACAGTGAGCTTAAAAACGTCATCATCATATTTTGAACTCATCTAAAATATTTATTCTTGGCAAAGAATAGTACGTAAACAAAACCTTTATTTTACTGGGTCAAAATTAAAGTGGTGTGTACCTGCTATTATTATACAGTTGTCAGAAAAGATGTCTCTAAAAAGCACAAATATATAGAGTATGAAGTTACAACAATATGTGCATTGATGAGTACACCATGACTGATAGATATATGCTTCGACCATTAACAGAAAGGAGTGGAAATAAATCAGAACTAGAAGAATTGGAGTTAGAAGAAGATGATGGCTAACGCGAAGTAGGTTACGTACTCTGTCAAGTGGTAAGTCTTTACGTTGCCTTTGCAACTTTTTTTAGGTGAACTATTTTCTACGTCTATATTAGCCCAGTTCTTGATGAATTAGAAGAGTTTCCACTGGTTGAAACTAATTCAAGAACAAAATACAAAGAATCAGTCGTTGTACCTTTCCAGGCATATGAGTGTGCGTCGGAATATTTTAATGTTCAAAATCTCACAAAAAAAGGATAAAAGGAATTTATGTGCAGTCTTGTTTTCCAGTCGCCTAGTTCTCAAGTAATAAATTTGCGGTTACCTCCGGATTTTTTTCCTTGTACTTTACAAATAAGTTGCTTGAGTCCTGTGCGAAAAAATGAACTTGTATATTATACAGAATTTTGTAGCAAACTTCACAGCAACAAACGAATTTGACCTAAAGACATTTTTTGGAGTCCTTATGATAATTTGGAAATTTGGGTTATCCAAGAGTATTGGGAGCCAAACTTTGTTACTTCACTCATAGCTGAAAATATGTCAGTTAATCGGTTT
>MU182452.1:16862-37473 GCA_016904865.1 Pissodes strobi | reverse complement strand
GCAAAATTTATGTTAAAATCGCCACTTACTATTATGTATCTGTTTGTTCTGTAAACCTCATCTAAAACGTCTGAAATTCTAGTAAGAAATATATCAGTATCTCCTGATGGGGATCTATATATGCCAATAAACAAGTACGAGTTTTTATTAATTTTTAGTTCTGAAATGCAAAATTCACAGTCTTTTTCAATAGGTAAGCTATTGATGGAACTATTAAAAACCTTTAAATTGGTCCTTGAGTATATCGCAGTACCTCCACCTCTATATTCTGTTCTTGCAAAGTGACTAGTTAGGTTATATTGATTAAAATACAGGCTTCTTATGTCATCTCCCTGTAACCAATGTTTAGTTGTACAGAAAACATCTGGCATTATTGTAGAAATAAGTACTTCCAATTCTAGGGGCTTATTATTCATACTTTGTGTGTTAAGATGGAACACCGACAGCTTTTCTGGTTTGTCACTGGCATCCCCGAAAGTTTTTCTTCTCTCCACATTGCATTTTTCAGTATGCTGTTCTGGTTTGACTCCTATCATAAATCGTAATTTTTTTTATACTTGCTTTTTTGTTTGGCATATCTTGATGTGTACCTCCTCTGCAGAGGCTTTGGTGTGTTTCATGATGTGATTTTTAACCACTTCTTCGGATATTCCTTCCCTTACTTTCGACAGAAACAGCCATATCTTCTTATCCCCGCTTTATTTAGCTGATTCAAATTCATTTTCGTTCTCCCTAGTGCCGTAGCGAATATTTGAATTTCTGCTTTTTGCTATGTTTTGATTATTATAATAATCCCCTTTTCATTTCCATGTTGTTGTTGATGAAAATGAGTGTGACGTTTTCTTCTGTTTTGGTAAATCTTAAAACTACCTTCCCCGTCTTCTTTTTCGTCTTCCGATTGTGGAAAATGAGTTTGACGTTTCTGTCTTCTGTTTTGGTAAGTCTCAAAACCACCTTCCGCGTCTTCTTTTTCGTCTTGCGATTGAAGTGTTGCTTCTGTATCCGATATCGTTGCTACAGTATTTGGCGCCTGTATATAAACGTTATTTTTGCTGCTTTGCTCAGGATCGGCGGAGCTTCGGATTTCGGTTTGAGAGTTTTCGCACTTCCCCTTTTTTCCTCGTTGCATTGTTTATGTTTACCATTTTTATGTTGACATTTTTCTTGTTCTTCAGGATATTTTGAGATTCAGATTCTAACCTCTCAACTTTTTCTTGTAAAAGGGCGTTATTCTGCTTCAGGGTATTGCATTTTTCAACAGATTCATCCAGTAGCTTGCTCAGGTACTTTAATTCGAAAGATAATACCTCTACATCCGTCTTTGACTCCTTATCGGCAAAACACTTTTCGGTATTGTCAAAACCGTCATCCGTTTGTGTTTGTTGATCATCGCGTGATGCACAGCATTTGACTGTTTCTGCTACCACTAAGCACTTTTAACCCTGTTATTCTTAGGGCACATGAACTATGATAAACACTTTTACACGATAAGCACTTAACACCCGATTGAAATTTACTTTTGCAATATTTACAGCATTTTTCGTTTGGATCGTCTTTCCTCAGTTGTGCTTCGCCCGCCATCTTGGACTTTTGATTTGATGAATATAGAATAATAAAAAAAATAAATATATTTTTGCAAATTACAATTTTGCCATATTCAAGCAATTTAACTTTTATAATCGAAGAATAACCCTTTAAATATGCACTCCATATCCACGCCTGAAGCGGAACGAGTAGTTCTGCCATAGTAGTTTTTGAAATTTAAGTTTAAAGATGTTATTTTCAAAATTCTCATTTTTGAACACCCTATATTTTAAAATTATGAAAATAGGTACAGGTGTAATATCTGAAGTGACCCTTAATAACAATCCATAGTCGAATTTAAAAAATATTTAATAGTATTTTTGAAATTTGAGCTCATCGTGGTAATGATTATAGCTAAAAATACATATTATTTCTCCTTGAATGCGAAATTCAAAAATGATTCTATCAAATAGAAAAATAGTTAAATCTGTCAAAAAATAAAGAATTTACTGGAGTGGAAGCTCCTTAGCGCAGATACACTGTATAATCCTTAGACTATATGGCAGAGGTCTAAGGTATAATCTAATATATTTAATATAATTATAATAATCTGATAAACTTAATCTCCAATTAGAAAGTAATATTTAAAAAAAATCCTCCTGATTCAAGTTAGTGAAATTCAACTAATTGAATCCTTTAAATCTTACGCCTCTGTAAACCGGAAACAGTAGTCGGTCATATGCAACAACCATCCCGGTCGCATATACCGAAACTGCAGACGCGATAGGACCTCCCATAGGGCGACTGTGATATAAATGTTAGATATAATACCCTTGATACGTTTCGTTCTAAAATATTTGAACACTTCATGCCTGGCCCTCCGCTCGCTCCGGGGACGCAACCGACAAAAACTAACTAAAACTAACGCAACGCATGAAAAGCAACAATGTTTACATTACATTGCGTAATATGGTGAGGTCCTAACGCGTCTGTAATATACGTATGAGTATCCCGGTCACCCATATTTTAGTATTATGCTAGTTCCTGGAGTTTTATATTCAAAGGTTAAGTTTTAGTCAAGTCTGTATTAACTTCGAGCTGTTTTAAAACATCCGTTCTTTGGAAAATGTGTATTAACGTGTTGTGGGTGAAGTGACCATGGAAGTCGAAAGAGAAAAATGAATTTATTTAACGCAATAGGGAAGGACAAAACAGATAGGTAAACTTTAGATTTTTATAAGGAAAAGGAAAGAAAGTGATGCTAACGACGCCAACGACGAACACCTAACAGAGTTATGCCATTGACAAGATGACGACGGGGGCAATACCTATAAATAGGTATCTTGTTTTTTTTTTATAATTTTACCCAAAATTTAAATTTGTTAATATTGTCAAATATTAACTTTGTCTAATGTTTAGAACTCATGTTCCTTTAATCCTTCAAGTTTGATTAATGCTAGCCGAATTTAGGATCTGTTGTGATACCATATTTTTCAGTTACTTTGTCTATGATAAAGTGTTAAATAAAATTATGAGATATCTTTGTTATTAGTTATACTTTCAAAATCTAAAATGCTTTTTGTTTACTACTGGCTTTTTCCACTTTGGATATTCAAAACGCGTTTGGCATATACGTTTTTTTTTTAAATTTCCAGAAAGCATTATTCAACTAATCTAAATCTTATAATAATATATCCTATCTCGAGAATGGCATTTTTAGCTATTTTTTGAATCTATTTATTATCCATTATTTTCAATATAATACTTGCAGGAAACTTACGAGGTTTGTGATTTTTTTTGGGTTTTAAACAAAACTCGTTTTAAAAGTCTGCACCTCAGCAAATATAATAAGTCATAGCACGCTCCGAGTTTGAGAAACATACATGGTGCTATTTAATTACAACTATTATTGCTCATATTTCCAGAATACTCCATGTGATCTGCAAATAAAAAGTACTAGTCATTAAAAGTCCACTTTGAAATTTTCAACCAATTGGGTCTTAAACGTGCTGAATCAAAATATAACAATATTTTCTTAAAAACGACTAATAATAATTTTCAAAAATCTGGCAATACTTCTGCCTCTATAAACGCACGCCTATGCTAAATCATAAATTTAACTACGCCGAAATCAAACTTCACAGAGATTGCATCAGTTTTTTAGATACAAGGGTGGCTGCACGAAAAATGGGGCATGCTGTATAATGTGCTCCTCTTCTAAAACAATTAAGTACGGTAAAGACAAAAATAATATACATTATACGGTAAAAACTGCATCGAGTAGGTAATGTAAACCTATCTAAAAAATTACTTAACTATGAACTGTTGCATGCATTATTATCTATCAAATAGGCGGAAAATTTTCATAATCTACATATTGTGTTCTTCCTACTTATGGGATACCAAACGAAGAGAAATGCAAAAACCATAACATTTTGCATGTTCACAATATTTTTTGAGACGACCGAGTTGCTGAATACTAATATTTCCTGGAACCGTTGATGTTAAAGCTTAACGTTAACACAAGTCAACAATGCAATAATGTTTAAACTTGATCCATTGCTAACGCCAATTGTACTTTGATGCATCCTATACGCTCGTCCCCATGAATCCTTGAATAAAAATGTTGGCAACGCAATTGCACCTATGTAAACCAACCGAAAATAATTTCCAGGAGAAAAATTGGCCGCAACATGAAAACAATGCATTTTCATTTTAAATAATACCAGATCCCCAACGTGCACTCGACAGAAAACAATTATTGCATCTGATGCTAAAATCTAAACAATGTGATGCTAAAATATGCACGACATAAGGAATATTAAATTTATTGGACAATTAAATGGTAATTACACAAAATAAATAGTATATTATATTGTGAACTACTAAAATGCATATCACCCTGTCCTAAGTTTGAACTTGAACTTGCAAAATATTATGTAAACATTAAAGATAAATTATAAACAACGCGAGCAGTCAACGGGAGCGATTATGAACCTTAAACGTGCAACGATCAGCACATTTTATCATATAAAAACTCTAGAGGGCCATCAGTTCGGCAGACTTTGTGTGTCACCTTAAACCAGCTCCTGGGTAGTTCACATGGGCGCTTTGGGTTCTAACATCTTTTTCCCTTCACCTAATTTTCAAATTAGAATCAGTAGATCAAGTGTCGTGTAAACTTTAAGCGAAAAGCCAACTATAAATGAAACACAACACAAACTCGTAAGAAAAACTATATTTATAAAACACTGACTAAGGACTGCTTTTTTATCATCTCTTCTCACCTGACGTAGATCGGTCCCGATTCTGAGCTATATTCCTGCATGCTAACCAACGCGTGGTGTCGCGGATTAAACCTATCGCGACAATGTCAACAACTTTGATTCTTAGCAATCAAAAATTATGTTGTGTCGTTTTTGCTTAAAATGGTAGTTTTTATGTCAATGTCAGAGAAGTTAGTTCATTTAAGACCCAGAACGCTCATGAACCTCTAAAGCATTTCCACTAGACGTCTAAACCCTCTCCATCTTATTCATCTATTTCGTATTAAACTTTAGCCCTAGGTTTTGGCTTTATAAGTCCTATGCTGAATATTTTCAATTCCAAAATAAACCGCTATACAATCTACTTGAATGTTTAATTTGTTGAGAAGTAGTTGTTGGCTGATGAAACATCAATAGAATTTTACCATCAACACCAAAGGAATGGTTGACGTTAAAGATAGATTACTAAAACTATTTCGTCCTATAAGACCATACAGTTGAAATCTCGCGCAACTCCTTAGCAATGCAGTGAATTATAGGTAGGCTTCAAAGGTATACGGAGTGGAATGCAGATACACAGCGATGAATCTGGATTTTGTTTGCGAATCCACGAACGTCGTATGAACTGGAGCAGATATACGTGAAAAGATTAGAGCCATAAAATATGTTGTGTGTACCAGAATGTTGAAGTTACGATATGAGGCACCATTGCTTATCCAGCAGGTAACACAAAACTTTCATCCAAGGAAACATGTTCTGCGTTATACACAGGGAATCTTTAGAACAAATCTTTATCTCTCAGAACCATACGGAACTTGCTCTTAGCACATAGCAACAGCATAATGCATGTCCTCCCATGACTATCCAGATCCTCCGAACTAGTCCCAATTAAGTTTACTTGGGATAGGATGTGCAGATACTTGATAAATCTATCCAACCCCATACAAAATCCAATTATTGCTCATCGGCATGAAGTTCGGGTTGCTCAGTATAAAATAACTCATGGGGGGCATTCATCACTTCAACTACACCGGGAGTGTATTGCTAACACATTAATGACTTACACTCAGTAATTGCATTTAAGTATTTTTTCCAATAATATGTAAAGATGTTGCGTTAGAGTAGTATTTTTAGAACTGGACTTGCACCCGTTAAATGCTTACCTAAATAATTTGGTTGGGTCCCCAACTTCTAACGACATATCTTACGCATGAGAAAACTGTACGCAACATCTCAAAAATATATTTTCTAGTTATGAAAAATCGCATTAGTTTCAAATAGCAGTTGTTATTTTTATTAACGGTATTAATGACCAACGTACGTAACTCTTAGCCTCTAAAATATCTTATTTAAAATTTCTAAAGATAGCTGTCAACGAGAACATTACTTCGCTTTAAAACTGTCGTCTCTTAGTCGGACAAATTTTGATTTATATAGATCCGAGTTGCTTTTTGTGCTTTCTAGTTTGGTGTGCCTCCCATTGTATCAGATTTATTCTTATAATAGACAGCTATACTGAAAACATTATTTCTCGATTTTTTAATAGATGATAGCACATTTTCATACGTAATATCGCTTGATCAAAGAATTTTAGAGATGAGATGCTTTCTCCTGTCATAATTTAACTTTTAGCTTTTAAGCGTATGAAATAATGTTTATAAAACGTCTTCGTGTACGCTTTTATGGTAGACTGAATTGGCTATTAGTGACTGATGAGTTTTCGTGAACCCTAGATTAAAAAGTTAATTTTACTAGTACACTATGATTTCACTAAAGCCTTCCACAGGATGGTTGCGGTGTTGCAGAACGTATGATTTGTAGAAGAGGCTATATATCTCATATCTTGAGAGGCGGCACTATATGAAGTATCCATCGCATACAGTGAGCTAAGTGCATGCAAAAGTAATTTTACAAATACACATATCCTGTGGGAAATCAGATGCTCGACTGGCTAACAATGTTCTAAATGCAGATCATGAAAAACCCCAACTCGGCTGAAAAAAATATTATTTTTATTTTAATCGGAAAAAGATGCAGTTTTTAAACTTGGTTTTAAGCACACTGAACATTGTAACATTATTTTTGAATTTTCAAAAGTAAAAATAATGTTTATGCAGTTTCTTTACATCTACGTTCCTATGATAGGTTAAGATTGTCATCTTTTAGTAAAATAGACTTGAAAATTTACACATCATTACTAATTACTGCATTGCTGTTAGTGACTGATGGGGTTTCTTTTTTGTCGGCCGCGGATCATAATAATTGTATTTTAGTCGTACACTGGTACATTTTACCAAAACCTTAGACAGTATGCATCGATGGTTAACCATTGCGGTGTCGTCCAACATAAAATTTGTAGGAAGGAGCTGTGGGCATTATTTATGTGCTTAATAGGCGCCAGTAGATAATTTATTTAGACGTGGGGTACCTCGAACGTCCATAAACCCTCTCTTTGTCATATATAATAAAATTTATCTTTTAGGGAATGTTTCGAGTCTTGTTAAAGTAATTTTTATGCAGATGATATTTTGCTTTAAACGAGCAAATTAGCCAAGCAGCACCCAAAGAGCGAGTAGACCCAATGATCTACTTCCTGAAAATCAGTCAAGGTTTACGCCTGTGGTTAGTTAGGCTACGTGTTTCATTAATTATATTTTCTTGGTCATGCATAGATCATAAGACGTAAATTTTACTCCTTGAATACACAAAGGCTTTTGACCGGATGCATCATCTCTCTTGCACTTAGTATGAATTGGAGAAAAGTTTATGAATTTTATATCTAGCTGTTTGTACCGGAATCCACAGGCAGCGGTAGCGGTATGTGAAATATTGATACATTAGATCAAAATATGGAAGTCAGATTTGTCACGTGTATTTACAGATGTTGCAGATGACAAACATCAAAATTTAGAAGCTCACGTTTATTGAAGATAAACGAACCTTAGCAAGCATTAAGTGCCCGTATAAGAAAACACCGCCACGTACTTCCTACCAAAATGAATTTATGATCGTTCATGTGGAGAGAAATGTAATGTTCATTTATAGTATTTAATTGCAATTGCATCAACACGCAGGCCGTAGGTGACAACATTTTATAGCTCGCTTCGCACTTTTTTACTGGTTTTATAGACGCCGATTTTGTAGAACTCCTTGGAGTTAAAACATAATTCTTCCCTTTTATTGTCGGATATTTTTAATGGCTCGCGTTTGGCATCGCTTTGGTAGTTTTAGTGCTGAAAGTTGGCACTCACTTACACGGTGTTAAGCTGATTTACACTTGTAATTTGTTCTCTATTTTTCTTTTGATCAATTGGAAATATTTGAGTCAAAATTACTATCGTTTCCACTAACACATCTACATGAAAAACCGAGATGCAAAAATTCCCTCAGGAAAACAGATATATTATATCAGTATTCTCATTTTATATACATATAAGATCTTTGATACACTGATGATAATTCAACTGCATTTGAAAAGTATGACCTAGAAATAGTAATATTTCCAGATGAGATTTTGGCATACTTAGATTTCAATAGGATTGAAATAAGTTTTATTATCCAAATGTTCGAGCATATTTATAAACATCCGTATTTGAAAAATGCTTTGCTAGTTGGAACAGGTTGCGTATTAATGTTTATTTTAAAATCAAAAATATTGTAAAATTACTGCTGGTATTTATTACAAAAGAAAATTATTGAGCTAATCAGTTAAAACGTTAACTCACTAGGATAAACAAATTGGCGATAAGCAGGCTCGCCGCCGTCTTCGACTGTTGTGCGGCGTTTGCGTTTTCTGCAATATAGTCAGTCAGTAAGAATATAGCGTAGAGTTAAGGACTTGTATTTTTAACAATTTTCATTATCTAATAAATCTTTTGTTTGGTATAAGAGTTGTTTTTTATTCTCATCCGATCGCACCCTCAACAGGTTATGGGCCCAGTGTGCGAATGAGAATAATAAGTGGTGAGTTGCAGTAACTAAGTACGCGTGTTTTCTTTGTGTTGGCGTTTGTAAGTGCCTTCGAAGATGGAGCTTGACAGGACCAAAATTGAAAAGCTGCGTGACTCAGATAACTGGCAACAGTGGCAGTTTGTATGCAAACATTAAGAAGCCCTAGAGGTCTGCGAAGGTATTCAGCTCAAGCCTGAAGAAGGTGAGGCTAACTATGAACACAAATTAAAAAAGTGAAACAAAGCTGACCGGATGGCAAGAAAACTGTTCGTTACAACTGTAGAAAGTAAGCCGCTACAACTGCTGATGAATTGCGCCGCTGCTCGTGAAATGTGGCAAAAATTGCATAGTGTGTACGACTTAAAATCGGACCAAAGTTTGTCTTTAGTGCAAAAAAGGTTTTTTGACTTTAAGTGGGATGCTGGTAGTAACATTGCTCAACATATTTCTCAGCTTGAACAGTTGGCTGTTAAGATGAAGAAATTAGGTGGGGAAATACCACAGTCCATGATAATGACAAGAGTTTTATCAACTTTACCATCTAAGTACAACTACTTTCATAGTGCATGGGATTCAACACAACCCTCCCAGAAAACGCTTGAAGATTAACAACAGGACTTTTAACCGAAGAACTGCGATTGGACAAGCAACGTGAGGATGAGGAAGAGTCAACAGTAGCTTTGCTCACCAAATTAAATTTTAAAGGTAAACATTTCAATAAAAATAAACCGAAGTTTGTGAAAAATGAAAAATCGGGTGAAAATGTTAAGCGTTGTTCGTTGTGTCGAAAGATCAATCACGAAACGAGAGACTGTAAAGGCTGTTTTATATGCGGTTTAAAAGAACATTTACTAAAAGACTGTCCAAGGAAGAATGTAAGTGCTCAAACAAGAAGAGAGGCTTTTGTTGGGAACATTACAATTGCTGACAGAAGTGACACCCATTGGATAATAGATTCGGGTGCATCGAATCACATTTCAAACAAGCGTGAATGGTTTTGTGAGTATACGGAATTTCAGGATCCACAACCAGTTTATGTTGGAAATGGTGATCAAGTGCATGCAATGGGAAGTGGCAACATTGATGTTGAAACATTTGACGGAGAAAAGTGGATATCGGCAACACTGTACGATGTCTTGTTTATATCCGATATGGCTAAGAATTTGTTCTCTGTTAAGATGTCAGCAAAAAAGGGAGTCGACTTTATTTTGAGTGATAACGGTTCCAAGTGTTTATTTGTGAGAAGCAATAAAGTAATCGCAGTTGGAATAGAAGCCGATAATCTCTATCGTATGAAGTTACGCGTAATACCATCAGAAACTGCTTGTGTCGCTTATTCGGCTGAAACATTGCAACTTTGGCATGAACGGCTATGTCATCAAAATAAAAAACACGTGAAAACATTTATCCACAAAGCGGGTTTTGATGTGACCGACGACAACATTTTTTGTGATGCTTGCGCGTACGGGAAACAACATCGCCAGGGTTTTATCAGCAGGGAAGATATTTCTAGGAATTCGAGAGAGCTTATCTACTCTGATGTTTGTGGTCCAATGAATGTTCAATCTATTGGTAATAAACGATATTATGTTTTATTTAAAGATGACTTTAGTAAATTTCGCACCGTTTATTTTTTGAATAAAAAGTCAGATGTGGAAATTAAATTAAAACAATTTTGCAATGAAGTTAAAACCAGATTTGATAAGGATATTGTTGAGTTGCGTACGGATGGAGGAAAAGAATATGCTAGTAAGGAAATAGCTGTCTTCTTGAATAGTAAAGGAATTAAACATTCGACAACTGCTCCTTATACCCCTGAGCAGAATGGCAGTTCTGAAAGGGAAAATCGTACAATAATGGAGGCAGCTCGCTCAATGCTTCATTCTAATCCAGATATTCCTCAGTTTCTGTGGGCAGAAGCAGTGAACATGGCCGTATACGTAATCAATAGAACCGGTCCTACAAGAATTGATGGAAAAACTCCATACGAATTGTGGTTTGGCAAAAATGCAAAAATTGACAATCTGAAAGTCTTCGGCACTGAATGTTTTGTGCATATACCAAAGCAGAAACGCTCTAAATTGGACAAGAAAGCTCAAAAAGGATATCTAGTGGGTAACATGGAAGGTGTAAAAGGATATCGTGTTTGGGTTCCTAAGATAAATGACGTAGTTTTGAGCCATGATGTCACCTTTAAATCGGAAAAGCTGTGTGTTTCTGTGAGTGAATTTGAAAATTTTCAGAACGACCCTGAGCAAGAGGTCGACGAGTTTAACGAATCAGCTACAGAAGAAAATGTGTCATCACCCGTTGTTTTATCCAAGCTACGTGACCGAAACAAAATCAAAAGACCTGATTTCTTTGGGGTTCCTGTGGCAATGTTAGCCGATTTTGAACCAACAGGTTATAGTGAGGCAGTTTCATCAGAAGATTCCCAATACTGGATTAATGCTATGAAAGAAGAAATCGACTCGTTGCATAGAAACGCTACATAGTTTTTGGTTGATAAACCAGAAAACAAGAAAGTGATTGATAATCGTTGGGTCTATCGAATTAAATACAATTTGGATGGAACAATTGAACGTTATAAAGCTCGCCTTGTCATCAAAGGTTTTTCACAAGAAAAGGGCATCGATTATTCAGAGACATTCAGTCCAGTGGCACGTTTTGACACTATTAGAACAGTGCTTTGTGTAGCAGCTCGCGAAAACTTAAGTTTGAAACAATTTGACATTAAATCAGCATTTCTTTATGGCACGCTTGACGAGGATATTTTTATGCAACAACCCAAAGGCTTCGAAGATGGCACAAACCGTGTGTGCAAATTAGTAAAGGGTTTATACGGCCTAAGACAAGCCCCTAGGTGCTGGAATAAAGTATTTAAGCATTTTCTTTTGGAATATGGCTTAATAGAAAGCAGCGCTGATTCTTGTTTGTATGTTAAAGACTTCAACAGTACAAAATTGTTATTACTTTTATTCGTGGATGATGGATTGATTGCAACAAATTGTGAAAATGAAGCCTCGGATTTTCTTTCCCAGCTGAGTGTGAAGTTTGAAGCAAAAGTTACAACCAATGTGAACAGTTACTTAGGAATTGAACTTCAGCGGTGTGGAAATGGTTCGATATTCATCAATCAAGCCAGTTATATAAAAAATATTTTGTATCGTTTTGGAATGGCTGAGGCAAAACCTGTTTCTACGCCCATGGAAACTGGATGGAAAGCCAGTGAAGATATTGAAGAAGATCATTTTCCATACAGAGAGATAGTGGGCAGTCTAATGTATTTGCAGGTAGTCACCAGACCTGATATCGCATTTGCCGTTGGAATTGCTTCCAGAGCATTAGACAAGCCGACGAAGGCCCATTGTCAACTAGTTAAAAGAATCCTTAGATACCTAAAAGGCACAGAAAATCTTGGACTGCTCTATACGAATAATGGAGATTTTGTAACCTACAGTGATGCGGATTTTGCAAGTGACAATGAGACGAGGAAATCAACATCAGGTGTATTGTGCATGTATGGCAGTGCAGCAATCGTATGGCAGAGCAGAAAACAACAATGTGTCGCCCAGTCCACAACAGAAGCAGAATATCTGAGTGCGGCTAGTGCAGTGAAAGAAATTCTATGGTTAATACGTTTGTTAAGTGAAATTAGTATTAATGCGGCTAAACAGGACAATATTTTGTTTATGGACAATATAAGTGCCATTAAATTAGTTAAAAATCCTGAATTTCACCAACGTACTAAACACATTGATGTAAAGCACCATTTTATTAGAGATCTTTATGTAAATGGTACAATAAAATTAGAATATGTGTCAACAGAAATACAACTTGCAGATATTTTTACAAAAGCAATTGCAAAACCTAGATTTAATTTTCTAAAATGTAAATTAGGTTTGTCAGATTTGTCAAACATGTAAAACATATGTAAAAATTTATTGTTTATTTTTATTGCTTGTAGAGTTAAGTTTTGGGGATAGTATTGAGCTAATCAGTTAAAACGTTAACTCACTAGGATAAACAAATTGGCGATAAGCAGGCTCGCCGCCTTCGACTGTTGGGCGGCGTTTGCGTTTTCTGCATAAGAATATAGCGTAGAGTTAAGGACTTATATTTTTAACAATTTTCATTATCTAATAAATCTTTTGTTTGGTATAAGAGTTGTTCTATTATTCTCATCCGATCGCACCCTCAACAAAAATAAAATAAAATACTACAATACAAAAGCCCTGTGAAATATTAGAGAACGGAACAATACCATTTTTCGAAACCCAAAATGTATTGATTTAATTCCGAAACTGTAGCACGTGTTAAATTCCAGGTGACAACAACAAGTCAGAGGAGCAATTATTATTGTCCAACTAACCCCCATCCCTCTTTTATGCCCCATTGCGTCATAACATGAGCACAAATTTATTTCAAAGATGATTAGTTCTTTTAATCACTAAATAAGCAATTCCAAAAGGGTATTTCCAGTAGGTACCTCTCCAATACTAGATTCTTGTTTGAGACGCTGCGCTGTCACGCTACTGCAAGAATGCAATTTTCTAAGTTTTATACAGCCTAGACATCATAAATAGTGTATTTTTGAGATTTTTTCGGTTTAAACATTTTTTTATAGTACCAAGTTTAACACATTGTATAGAATAATATTGATTTTCTTTGGACATATGAAGTCAAATGTGTATGTATGTAAAGTGCTTTGTTGTCCAAAAAATATTACACGTAACATTTCCTATTTACAAAGCTTTATAGAATGTATACAAAATACAGAACAAAACGAAACAAAATCAAAAAAGCAAAAAGAAACCATACCAGAAAAAATATAAGGATGGAGAGTTAAAACATATTAAGTGGCAAATATTATCTGTAATATACATTATCACAGTACTCCACTGAACTATATACTCTCAGTGCAGTACTCACATCAGCACAGTCCAAATAGTAATGGCTTATTGCGGCTATTCATCACAATAAAATTTTGATAACTCATTAATTGAGACACACGCCATAACTTAAAAATAGCATATAATGAGCTTTTTAGTTCTGCTAGTAAAAGTTGTCAAAAGAATAAAAAGCTCTCCTCAATAAAGATAATTTTAATGTTTTGAGAAAGGCTTCTAAGTCTTGAATATTTCTAATCAGCAGATCAACGTGATTGTATATCTTGATGCCACTGTAAATCACGGACTTCCTCACAAGGCTGGAATGTGGAATGGGTAAGGCAACATTGTTAATTTGACGTGTACCATGTATCATGCCATATATATATATGAGGATTCGAAGCCGACGAGGTTAGTTTTAGACATGTCCAAGTAGTGGCGATTGGCGCCACATCACTGCCTAATCCTTTCGAGATCCAACTCAATATTCTGCAGCAGTTGCCCCGGATCTTTATCGCACCACAGTAAACAGCGTAAAGTGCCCAGCAATATCAAGCATAGTAAAATCATTCGCATAGTAAAATGATTTACATAGATTAAAAAGGGATTGGCCTCAATATGGAACCCTCGGGACACGCTGCATGAAGTACACTACCTGCTAGACGACACACCATCATGTATGTGGACCAACTGCTTCCGGCCAGATAGCTCTCGAACTAACGAAGTGCCTTGCCTCGAATCCCGTAAGCAAAGAGTTTCCGTAGCAGCACCTCGCGACTCACGCAGTCAACGGCTTTTGATATGTCACAAAACACTGCAGCAGTCGCCATTCGCCTAATTATACCCTGGAAAACCCTTGACAGAAGTCGAACATTGCATCAGATGTGTTCCTATTAAATCGAAATCCATACTGATTTTCAGTAAGAATGTTATGATAATTTAGGAATGATAAGAGATGCTTGCGGCTCTGCTTTGACATGGTCAACTAAAAGTCTGTTACGGCTGCTACTCCAGGCTGTATTGCATAATGAGAAAACGCTATCATAGTCGGCATTGAGCGGTATATTGAAAAACATTCATTCAATATGAATTATTGTTTAAACATTTTTAAGTTCATCATTCGCAATAAATGTTACTCTACAAAACTCTTCAAAAATATTATCAAAATTAATGTCAATATATCAATTTGTTTAAAAAAATATTAATTGTTTCAGTTGCTTCTCTTTTAACTTCGTGGATTTCTCATAATATTCAGGTACAATGTCCATAAGTGACTCAAAAGTAAAAGGTTTTTTTTAGAGAAAAAATATTCGATTTGGAAAAGAAATTGTTCTCAAAAAAATCACCTTTTAAGTCAAGTAATTTTTTATAAAATTTAAAAAAGACCTCTTTATTTTGTTTTGCGCATTAAAATATTTTTTTTAGAAGATTTGTTGCAAGAAAACCAAAAAAATTGTCAATTATCCTTTGATTAATTTTTTGTCTTCAAGAGTTTAAAATATCATAGACTCGAACCAAAGTAAATCGGCTTGTTCAAGTTTTTGTTCCGTTCAAAAATAATTTAACTTTACGGTGGCGCGGTGAGTAAAATGGTAATGGTACACAGTTCCTAAGAAGAATAATTTGTGCATTCGTGGAATCCAGGACATTGGGTATCCTGGAAGAGGTCTTCACAGGACGCTGAAATCCAAGGCTCAAATCAAGGGCATCCTGCGAAATCCAGGACACCTGGCAACCCTAATTGTATACAGTCATAAAGAATAAACAGAGTATTATTTTTAAATATTAAAAGTTGTGCTTTTGCCAGAATCCACGGAAAAACGTAACAATATTTAATAAAATTTATTTTATTTCATGTCTCTAAAGATCAGTAAAGTGGATCTTCACCATATGTTAAATTTTGTTCTATAAAAACGGTTTAAGCCAAAACTTTTTGCAAATAGTCTACACCTTTGATGGCCGATGTTTTATGTATGTGGTGACCAATTTGAGACTTTAACAACCCCATCTAGTCAAGCACGCAAAAATATAAATCTTTGGTTTTTTGTAGGTTTTTAGCACAACTAACCGAGAAAATCGCTGGTGAGCGAAAGGGAGTATTTATTTTTGAATGTTCAATAAAAATATTTAATAAATTTAGTGTAAAGTGCGGTAGAGTGACTGTAGTCACAGTTTAAATAATAGTTTTTTTTTCGTGCAACTTACGATGACCTTTTTCAGGGCACATCTTTTTTTGCAAGGAAAGCCTGACCCCAAAAATACTTCCTTAAAATATTTCTAGAGAATTTTGAAATACCCTGTAGTATGACTATATATTTTTCTTGAACCACTCTGTACATGATATGATATACCTATGCAGTATATCTGGCGATATTGTCATCCCTATTCCAGATACGTAAAAACGTATATAGAGAATCAAATAGGTGAAAAAAGTACCTATTCGCAAACTGCAGAAATTCGCGAAATAACCTGATAAATGGGGCAGAAAGTATTATGATTGCATTCTATAATTTACTAAGCTTACATTTGTACAATTCGTGACTTATTATGAGCTTTTGTTGAACATTCCCATGGAAGAGGCCATTCCTCGTAGTTGAATTTTTGTAATTCCTCTCGAGGCTGCATTATAAAAAGCAACGGGGGCCTTACTTACCAATGCATCTTCACTATTCATCTTGTAAATTTAAATCTTGTAGAGGGACTTTTACTTCAAATAAATGAATTAATTAATTATATGGGAAACATCGAATAGATTTCACGCAGGCTCTAACTCAATACATTATAAAAATCTGTGCACAAAAGGCTTAACTATTTTGTGGAAGCTAAAGTGCAAGCTAATTATTTATAAATATCAACTTTGACTTTACAAATATTTAAAAAATTTAAAAAAAGTTGATTTTTTGGTGTATACTAGTCAACATTATATAAAATATTTTTAAATAAATAAAAATGTAGTAGAATATAGACAAAGTCATATTCCCAGACAATCTTGTATAGCAGAAATGTTTTCTAAAACACTGAATTAAAAATCTACCAAAAAATTATCGTATAAATTTTAACAAGCGAAATTGAAGTTTAAAGAATCGTTGAGTTCCCATTCCATCCCTGAAGAAACTGTACAATTATTGATCTTTAAATTATTAATATAACTGTGAAATTTTGAATAGTTTTCAGTGTGAAAAGTCTATTACTACTAACATCGTTAATTTTTTCATTTCAGATAGAATGTCGAATGGCCCCACCGCGGCAAGATGAGCTCCCCAATAGGGGAGCCGGGAGCGGCCGCTCGAGCCGCAGCAGCATCCGGCGATTGCGCCACATTGGGGAGATTGCTGCCCGCCCGCGGACCTGCCCGATTCACCCGAGATGCCCTCGGCCGCACCGCCATCCATTTGGCAGCGGCAAATGGTCGTGCACCAGCCTTGCGCATGCTCCTGGCCATAGCCGCAGCCCAGGAAGTGGACGCGCGCGATGGCGCCGGTTGTACGGCTCTGCACAGGGCCGCTGCCGACGGTCATGAGGAGGTGGTGCGCGCCCTGTTGGCAAAGGGAGCGCGTGTGGACAGCGTGGATACTATGGTAAGTATTTTTTTTTTATCAAATACGGGATAATACAAATAGAAAAAATATATAAATATAGTCAACGTTAAGTTAATCCTCAGATCTCAATCTTATGCAAATTCATCTCAAACTATTATGACGTCAAGTGATATTTACAGGATCTGTACTAAAACCGTATAAAATCTTGTCTGCAAGTAACAATAAGATAATACATTATTATTATTACGTTTAGTGCCCATCCACTTGATTCTTTGGTTAATTTTAAGTCAAAAAGTTTTAAGCATAATGGACTAAAATGTTTCGTTTGTATGATACTGGCGATGAATATATTTTTTATATAATGAACTAATTTGAGCGCCAATGAAAGTGGTATAAGTGATTTTTGGCACCATAAGCCTATACATTTTTTGTTGACTTCAAGTCTGGGTGGGTAGTGTTAATATCCTTAGACATTTTTGAAGTAAAACTTCTTTGTTGAGGGGGCGACAATTTTTGAGCATCACAAAAACTATCTGTACGTTATATACAGGCTAAGTGATCTTTGGCAACTCCATAGCGTTTCTTCCAGATGACTATTTGTACGTTATATACAGGCTTCAGGAAAAACAACCTGAAATTGCGGAAATTATGGTAAACATCGCTTTCAAAGTGCTGTCAATTGGGCTGTATATGCGTCAATATCTCGGAATTGTATTCATTCTAAATTAGTGCCTCCTGACAGCATTATTTTAAAACGGTTTGTTTGATTCTGACGAACTTTTCGAGTTCGAAAGCTTATTTTGATAAAGATTTTCTTAAATTGAAGCTCTGTTCTTGAAAATTAGAATTTCCATATTATTCAGAAGTCCGTAAAAATCTTACGTAAAATAAATTGCTGGGCAAAAAGAAGTTCAGCCTTTTGAGGCAGTTTGCTACTTTATACAGTAAGTTTCTAATACCTACGTGCTTTGAAGTTAAATAATTGAACCAATAGGAACGCGGTTCTCATATTTTGGCCTGCACATTGAGACATTTGGGATGGATTTCATGTTGTTTTTATACCGGCTGTCCACTCAAGCAGTAGCTCTCAGCGTTAAAATGAATAAGATTACACTTTTAGTTCAGAGAAGGAGTATCGATTTGCTAAATAGTTACTAGAACAAAAAAATCTGTAGTTTTATTTTATTTGCGTTTATCTTGTGTTATGTGCGTTAAGCTCGTCTTGAGTTTAGAAGTGTTGTTTGTGATTGTGATATTTGGGAATATTGGGTTACCCTGTATAAGTATAAAATCACTGTTTGAATATTTAGGACTTTTTTCATTACAGAAATGTGATCGAAAATCGCTCTTTTGCAAATTATTATTGTATTTCGATTTTATCTGAAAAGTTAGAAAATTTGATACATTTTGAATAGATAGTTATTTGTGTACCATTTGCATTTATTTTTATAGAAACTACTATTTATGATGCTGCTTTTTGCCCATTTTCAATAAGATTTTACGAAATTAAATGTATAAATATATATATTTCACTTAAACGATATGTCAAAACGTTAAAAGATGTAGGTATTCTATCAAAATTTGAAAGCTCCCTATTCAAATTTGTGCACATTGCCGAATTATAAAAGTAAAAGCCGAGTACCATCAATGTTATTCATATTATAATAGGCTAAAATGGGCTTTGCTCGACTAAAAATCAAAATAGCGAACACTTTCAATTCAACTATCTCACCCTGTATAAAACGCATTCCCATTTAAAAATGCGCTCTTGTAGGATTTTTGGCGTAGATTCTCGTCAAGTGATCGGCTTTCTTGTACAAAAATTGAAAATTGAAAAATTCCTTTTTTGACCTTGAAATTGATGTTTTCACATTTTCCCTGAAAAACCCATTTTGCCGACATTTTCGAAACATAGAAGCATTTAGAGAGTTTTTCTCCTCTAAATTTCATAATGAACTATTCTCTTTGGATCCAGCATTTGGGACTACTTGTCGCCTGAGTTGCTATTTTCATATAAATTTTCTGCAGATTTCAGTTCTGTCGGTTCAATTTGATGCTTTCAGCTGTGGCCCTGAACTTTTGAATTGCATCTTTTCCTTTTCGAAAATATTTCAAATTTGCTTCTATTTCGTTTTGTCCTGGATTTGTTAAGAAAAAGAAGGCACATTGTTACAAGAAAAAAAGTGAATTTTATACACATTCCTTGAGCTGCGAAGAAGAAAATACCAACTATCGATATACATGATGAACCACTCATGTAGTCGTTCCTCGAATGTTAGTCTTATCCGTTCGGTTAAAACTGTTTAAAAAGAACGAAGTTTGTGGCCGCTTTATTACCTAAATTTTGTATAGATTGTCATCAAAAAACTGTTTTCGATGACAATGAGCGAACAAATAAGAAATCATTTGTATTCGTACTCAACTGAGAGAAGCCACGAAAAGTTTGGAAACAGATTTGTTACCTAAGAAGACGGGGTAACTGAATTGCGGTGAAGTCTCCTTAGGCCCAAAATCGAAACATCTGAATTGCGGTTAGGATTATTTTATTTACATTAGGCCCCACACTTAAATACCTGAATTGCGGTTTATATCAAAATATAAAAATTCAGGGTCGCTGATATGTATGGAAACGGTCGATTATTTCCTAAAGTATAATAGCTAGCAAAAAATGGTAAACAGAAAAGTTTTAGGGTTAGTTTGGGTTAGTTTAGCCCAACTTTTGCATAAGTATAATAAAGTCGGGGTTCAATCAAGTTTATGGTCGTCGCACCACAATTCAGCCAGGGATTAAAACACCCCCATGAAAAGAAAATTACCTGCCAAATCCTCACCGCAATTCATGTGCCCTAAGAAGAGCCGGGTAAGGTTTATGAATCTTATGATATTTTCAAGAGTTGATGCTTGCAAAAAGGTGTCCAGAGAGCTATTTACAAAACTGTTGTGCTGGCATATATCCGCGAAATTGCCAAAACCGGAAAGCCGTTATTCCTTTGATTCATTTACTGAATATTGCGCACTGCTTTGAGTATTAAAGATAAACTGAATATCTCCGAAATTTCAAAGTTTAAAACAACACAATCTAGGATATAAATCGAAAAAGTCAAGCATATTCTTCAGTGAAAACATCGCAGCATGCACGTGACGATATGCTACCTAGGTTGCTCTCATAATTTTATTGGTGTATCAGGTGCATGTCGAAGTGACGAAATGTATAAAATGAAAGTGACTGATGTAAATATCGTGGAAAATAATGCTCACACAAAAACCTACCAGTCAAGAGTATTCATACTGAATAATGAAGAATGGGTAATGTTAATTCAAAATATGTTGCCCTTCATGTAGAAGTTCCCAATGAAAACTTCTCTTTGCAATTAAGATTTCACAAAACCACCCGCAGCCATTTGGCCACAATTCGATAAGTCAATTTTCCAAAGAATTGCAG